>JAQHUG010000286.1:991846-1005513 GCA_028555095.1 Dicrostonyx torquatus
TCATGAGATGGTGCACCATTTTAGCAGCTGGTACCCACAAACCGGTCTTAGAGTAGTGCTATCACCATCATGATGTCAACTCTACCAGGTGAAGTTGTTACTGTGGGGGTGGGCTGATATAGGATGCTTGCTGAGCCAGACACATGCCGAGCCCAAGGGGCACTCAGGGCCAGAAGTCTATATCCAAATATATTGGTTATCAAGTGTTGAAATAACCAGGCTAGCTAAAGGATACAACAATTATATTTTATTTATTATAAGGGGAAAACTCACAAAATGGGAAACAAGAAAGCTAGCCTGGGTGATACACAGGTTTTACCTGGGGTCCCAGAAAACCATGTCTTACCTGGGCTCCACCGCTTAAAGATAATTGGCTAACAAGGTTTTCCCCATCAGCTACACATTCAGGCCATACAGCATGTTAAAATAGCATCTCAAAAATGACCTCCATAAATATTTGCATATCTTTTGTTCTATTTTATATCTCTTTATTGAAAGATTACATTATTCCCCCTTCTCTTTCTGCTTTCAAATTATCATTGTTCAGCTACTCCCTCTCAAATACATGGCCTTTAGTTGTTTATTATTGTCTCACACCACACACATACACACATACACACACACACACACACACACGAGTAAATAAATATATAAATATAGCCTGCTGAGCATTTTTACTGTCAATTATGTGTATATGTTTTAGGGCTGACCACTTGGGATTGGCTCACCAATCAGAGGGACTCATGCTTAGAGAAGACTAATCCCCCCCTCAGCAATTATTAATTTCTTATAGCTTCTCATACAGGAGTGGGGACCAGAGAAAGTTTCTCATCCAAGTTGGGATGTCAACTAGTATTGAAATTATTCAGATCTTGTTTAGGCAACCATATTGTTGAGATGTCATGGAAATGGCTTCTCTACCATACCTAGAAGACACAGTCTCCAGAAGAGCACCTGATCTTCTGCCTCTCATAACCTTCTATCCCCTTCTTCCATGATGTTCCCTGAGCCCTATGTGTTGAGCTGGGCTATCAGAAGTATCCACTGAGACTGGGCTCCCCTCAGTCAGTTCTTCTCTGCTTGTTGATCAGTTGTTGCTTTCTACAATTTCCTCTCTACTGCAAAAAGAATTTCCATTTAATTTGTTCCTTATGACAGAGAGAACGACTTTTCTCCTTATCGAGGCTTCTTTTTGTTATCTGCCTGCTTAAGAAAAAGATACAGTTTAAGAAAGAAAAACAGAAGGCACATGGAGGTGAAGAAATTAAAGGAAAAAATTAGTCAATGGAGGAGAAAACTCTGATCCTGTCATTATATTCACTCAGAGCTTCCCATTTGAGAGCCGACAAGACAGATTCATCCTGGGATTTTTGTATCTCAATGTGACTAATGTCTCAAAATATCCTTCACCTAAAATAACAATGAAAATGAGGAAGACAAATAACACGGCCACAAAATTATACATTGTTCTGCTTCTGTTCAGTAGCTCCTAACCTTTTGAGAGGATTTGGAAGATCTGTGAGCAAGGATCAAAAAAATAAATATTCTAAAATATTTTTAATCTCCCATAAAATTTAGTACTGCATTCAACGGTAAATTTAGAAAGGATATTAGTGATATCTGTCATTTTGTCACAAATAGCACAGATATTTTCATACCACTTATGGTTGTCATAGATATCTCAAAATATTGCTTAAGCTTATCTCTGTTTGGAAGTAATGGCAGTTATTAAGCTTATTTATAAATTACATGCTATTTTTCTGCATAAAGAAGCTTGGGCAGCATAGCCTGTCACCCAGTGGATAATGCCTCAGCTCATAGCTGGGCAGCTGAGCAGTAAAATTATGTCTTGTCACCCTGGTCACTCAGACAATGACTCTATTTTCCTGTTTTTCCCTCTACTGCCATTTGGTGACCAACTTGGAGATGAAAACTCAAACGCTAAAGTTTTACAACCATAGGCAATTAAGTTTCAAGTCCTAATCCTCTCTAAGATTAATCACTTATAATTTATTAATTAATAATTATATATAGGGCACACAAACAAATAGTTAGCCTTAACACTGACAAGTGTGTGTGTGTGTGTGTGTAAGCATGAGAGTATGCATATGTGTGCATGTGTGTATGTGTGTGCATGTATGCAAGTGGGTGCATATGTGTGTGTGCCAAGCATGTATATGTTTGCCCATGCAGAAGTGTCCAGAAGCCAAAAGTTGAGGTTACTTTATTTTGAAAGTTAAACCAGTAGCTCACTGTCTAGTCCAGTCTAACAGGCCAGCAAACACTCAAGTCTGCCTGAGCTGGTAGCTCCCAGCACTGGACTGCAGGTGTCTGCCTCTGTACCCATTACGTGGTCTGTGGGAAATTCAAGCTTAGGTGTTCATGCTTAGGCAATTAAGTACTTTACCCACTGAGCCATTTCCCCAGGTCCCCCACTAACACACATTTTAAAGATAAAGCTTCACTGAAGTTACAAATATTCTGTCCTGAATTACCTTGATTGTCAACTTGGCACAGTGTGGAGTCTTCCAAGAGTCTCAACTGAGGACCTGCCTAGATGGTGTTGCTCTGTGGGGATGCCTATGAAGGACTGTCTTGATTATTAATTGATATAGGAGAGCCCTCTTTGCTGCAGGCTACAGCATTTCTCAGACAGGTGGTCCTGGAACACAGAAAAGAGATAAGAATGATCTTGGGAGCAGGGAGCCTTGCTCCACAGTTTCCATTGCATGCTTCTGCCTTGAATTCCTACCCTGGCTTCCCTCATAATGACTTGTGGTCTAAAGGCACAAGCTATAAAATAGACAAATTAAAAAATAATTTTTTTCTCAAGTTGTTTTGGTCAGAATGGTTTAAGTATGTTCTAAAATGGATTATCATGCTATTTAATCTATTAGCACAAACGTATGCACATTGCTACATTACAGATATCTTAATCTTGTAGTAAAAGTATTTTTATATAAGCCACACCTTTTTCAGCTGTGGATCCAGGTTTTTGTGTATTTTAATGTTTTCCTTGGAAGATGTTTGTGAGTTCCAACAGACGACCCAAGGAAGTCTGTATGGGTTTACAACTGGGATTGGGATAAGTTTCCATAAGCTTGGTGGCCTGATTGACACACATTCATTATCTTACAGATTTGAAGATGAGGAGTTTGGGAGGGGTGTCATGTGACTAATCAAGGTATAGGCACAGCTACCCTCCTAGAGACTGAAGGCAGATTTTATCTCCTTGTGCTTTCCAGTTTCTGAAAGACGACATTTCTGGCTCATGCCTCCTTTTAGCAATCTGTTCTCTGCTCCATCATTTGGAGCTCTCCTCCCGCCTTCCAGCCTCTCTATTTCAAATACAAGGGAATCTATAATCATGCAAGACTACGGAGCTAACAACAAAGACATCCACAAAGCTTCCTTTGCGTGTAAGGTAACGTTCACATGCTGCAAAGCTCAGAACATCTATAAAGGGCTGTCTGTGTCTACTGCACACATGCATGGTCACGTGCCTTAGGTAAGAACCCTGTTCAATGCCTACCACCCACCCTGGTATTAGAATGTTATCAATTATGTCTTCCATAACTTCAAATAATATGACATGCTCTTTTACTTTCTTGAAATAATCTCACTTAGCAAACAACTGCCCACAAAATCCTCATGCTTGGTGTCATGTTCTATGGAGTAGGATTGAATTGTAACCCCCAAACCTGTGGCATAAGTCAAAAATTCAATGAAAAGTGATCGCATATGCTGGACAAAGAATCTGGAGAGTCTCAAATTGATACAAAGTTGGTATAATGTATTTAAGAAATCAAAGTGGCATCAGAAAAACAATCATCTTGTATTCTTCTGAGATATCAGCCTAAGAGCTTCAGAGAACAAACTTGAAAAGCTTATCTTTGTACCCAGAAGGAAAACTGAAGAATCTGTCCTAGAATCAAAGTCAATGCTAACAGTCGAAAGGAGCATCACAGAAACTAGTTAGGAGAAACTAGTTAGGAGAAACTAGTTAGGAGAAACTAGTTAGGAGAAACTAGTTGGCTTTATCCTCGTTGTTCTCAATTAGCCAAGCTGCAGGAGACAACATGTGTAATGGCCATTCTCTCACATGGGGGTCCTGGACTCCTGAGCTTTCTTTGATACTCTTAGGTGTTTAGAAACCTGAAACAAAGGCCACACCTACAGAACAAGCATGTCCAGCTTGTCGGCTTCAGCCACTTCTCAGTTTCTTATCACACATGTATTCTTTCCCCCTCCCTAAGAAAAGAAATGAGGCTATCAGGGTTCGCCCAAGAATCTGCCTGCTTTAACAGCATGAAACGGATCTCCTGTATGTCCCCAGCAGTGAAATGATGGTCTCTGTGTAGTTTCTTCCCAAGTGGCAGATTCTGCAGTCTTTCAATCTGTAAGGTGCTTCCTCCTCTGGGAGATTAGCAGCCACGACCTCCAGATAGACGTAAGCGTCGGCGGCGTACTCCAAACATCTACCTCCTTTTCATGGCTTTAAAGCTCTAAAATATTCTACTTGAGTAGATTTTACTCTTTTACACTAATAAAAATGTGCCGCTGAACTTGCATCCCTGTATATACACATCAATACAAACCATTGTATCAAAATGTTACATCTCATAAAGACAGACAGAATGAATTTATATTCTTCTCTGCTCCCCCATATACGTGACTGCAATATTATGGATAATACAGGAAAAGTTTTCAAATACTTTTCACCTTTTTCCTTTCTTATTACAAAGCTTTGCAGAATTCATTTCACCTTAAAATAAAAATCACATTATTATTCTCAAAATAAAATTATTTAATAGGAAAAACTTCTCTGGATAGTTTTAAACACTTATGTAGAATTGTGGTTTTTAAATCAAATGTGAAGCTTTCTCAAATCCAGTGGACTTTAATAGCCAATTTTTGTCCTCATTCTCATTTACATACAAATTCTTTTCTCCTACTTAAATGCCATCAAGTTATCTTAAATTAGTAGTGAGGTGAGAAAATAGGGAAAGTGGAGCATCCTAGGAGATAAAATAATTATTGCTTCTGCACTTCAGTACAGCTAATTGTCTTTGGTGCTGTTCTTTTTTAACAAAAGAAGCCGAGAAGCGGCCCTCGTCCTGCCTGTGGGTACGCTCATGAGTGGTGCGGAATCTCGGGTAACTCAGTTACAGCTCTATCCTGAGCATCTTTCTCCAGGAAGCATCACCCGCAGGTGATCAGATGGGATAGTCTTGGTCCAGGGTTGGGCGTGTGACGCCTGCATCGGGGTTGCTGATGCTATGCTAATTAGAGTCTGAGTAATTTGAAGCCTGGGTCTTCCTCTCAGCTGAACAGCTAAGCAACCGCGGGACCTTCCATGCGTCAGCTTTCTCCTAGAGTGGCCTCATTTGGTAGCCTGGCCTTCAACCCACTCTGCATCCTTTTGAACATTTACTTCCTCTGTGTGTATCCATGTGCACGTGCTACAGTATACATGTGGAGGTCAGTTGACAGCTAGTCTCCCCTTCCATCTGGGACCCATGCATTGAACCAGAGTAGACTTGGAGGAGGCTCTCTTATCCAATAAGCCATTTTGTTTGTTGCTCAGTTTTATCTTTTACCTTATGAGTAGGCATAATGTTTCCTACAAAGCTCAAGACTAGAGCAAGACACCACTGATGTGATAACACTTGTACAGTAGACAGAGCTGAAATTACGTTAACAGCTCCCACCAGACTCCCTCACTGGAGAGACGTGGGCCCAGAAACCATGCACAAACTCTAAGGTACTGTTTTAATTATAACTGGACTGTGTAAGATATACCATCAGGTAGTGGGGGAAGCATAGAGTGTCCAAGAAAAAAAGGCAGGTATGACTCCAGGACCGTGTCTCATTCCTCAAATCATTAAGATGCAGGGGGGGATTTAAACTCTGGTGGGAACAGTGAGACCAAAAATTAGGAAGCCCGCTTCTCAAACAATCAAAGAGAATTTTTTTTTTTTGCCTTGTAGCTCTTAATGTCCTGTCTCAACTTTTCGACCCTACCCTTGTGTCAAGCCACAAGTCCTACATAAGTGTGAGGAGATGTCCTACCTTTGTTTCTCTGTTTAGGGATTTGCTTATTTTTATTTGGGTTATTGAGGGGTAGTAATTTTTGTTTTGTTTCATTTGCTTTTTCCCCCCAACCCCACACCAATGGTTGAGATTCAGCTCAAGACCTTGTGAATACCCTGCCAAAAAATGCTATTCCCAGTCCTGTTCTAAGAAAAGAAAAAATAAGGGAGGGCGGTGGGAGGAAGGAGAAAAGGAACAGAAGAGAAGGGAAGGGAAGGAAGGAGAAAAGGAAGAGAAGAGAAGGTAGGAGAAAAAGAAGGGAAGGGAAGGGGAGTCTTTAATTTGGGGCATTGACATTGGAGTTACATTTAATTTTCATGATTCACAAAGTGTGGCTGTTCTTTTAACTTTTTCCAAATGTTTAACAGCATAAAATCTGCTCCGCAGTTCCAGGCTGGACGTCATGGTCGGTAGGGCAGAACTGGCCTGTAGGCCATCGCTATACTTAGAGTCTCTGCTCTAGACTAGAGTGAGAGGCAGCAGCTGCAGTGTCTTCATCTCGGGGCAAAGGAAGTGACTCCAGACATCCTGTAATCAGCAGGAGAGCTGTTGACTGTCACTGGCTGGGAAAGCAATGTTTGATTGCATTTAATCAGGTCCTCAAACAGCAGCTGGGCCCTCAGGACATTTAGATTACAGGCAAAACAGCTTGGAAGAAAAAGTCAGCACAGACATTAAAATGACACGTGTGACAACACCGGACAGTAAATAAATAAGGAGACCGTGTGACACAAAAGCGCCTTCCTTAGCACTTAATAGGATAAGACACAATTAAGTGAATTTCTAAGTCTTCAGCTGAGACAATAACTTTGAAATATGAATTGGATTTGAAAACTTATAAAGGATGCACAGAAGAGCTACTTAAGAGTGAGGACCCAGAAGCAAGAAAATGTTAAGTACTCTCTCGATGACTACAGAGCAGTCAGTCTGTGGCCCGGTGGAGGAATGCAAAGCCTTGGAGAACCAGAGCTATTGAATTCCCTCCTGATTTGCAGCTGGATCACAGCAGAGGCTGGAACCTAGGAGCAAAGGCCAGCATGTCGTGGAACTCCTCTGCTGCTTGCAGGAAATGCTGAGACAGGGGACTCACCCAGGAACCAAAGGCCCAAGATGTCAGCAGCTGAAGACAAGATAATCCAGACCACTAGGAGGCTGGAGGAGACAAGCAGGGAAGAAAGCTACACTAGGAAGGAGGGGGGATGGGGATTAATTAAAACACAGCCGGAGACAGACTGTCTCTAAGGACAGATGAAAAGTAAGAGAAAGTACTGAATCAACTATTTTTGAGCTCTTTAGGCCTTGATAACCTTGGGAGTGCTTTCTGCCCTTGTCTCCCCCCCCTCCCCATGACAGGTCTGTTCTGGTCTGTTTAGCAGCTACATCAAAACAGAGAATGGTAGGCTGGTTGTCTCAGAGTTCTGAGACCTGGGAAGTCTAACATCAAAGCGCCTGTAGTTTGGTGACTGGGGAGAAACTGCTTTCTCTTTCTTATACGGGGCCATCTGTCTGGCGCTCTCAGGTAAGAAGGGCAAGGCAGCCTTTGGGACCCCTTCTAGAAAAGCATTAATTCTGTCTTCATCCTTGTGACCTAAACACCTGTCAAAGGTCCCGCCTCTCTAAGTCATCACACTGGGGCTAAAAACACTGGACTCACAGTGTGGTCTCCGTGTGACCAGTGCTGGGCTATTAAGTCCAGAGCTATTCTTTGCAAGGGAGAAGCCCCTGGCTGAGAACATCTAACAGGACTTTTGATGGCATGAGTCCCCACATTCTTTCTCATCTTCAGAGTGAGATGGTGATGCAGTGTCTTGATCAGAGGCCTCATCACCTTAGAAGCTAAGGCTTAGATGAGAAAGCAAAAGGAGACAGCCACCCACAAGGCCTCAGCAGGTTCATTCACCAGGCTGGACCAGCGTGTAGTCTATATCCTGCTTCAGAATAAAGAGGAGTCCTTGGCCAGTGTCCTTGCAGAACTTCAGAACTGTGTGGAAAAGAAAATTCCCATACTGGTGTTGTGAAAGCAATCCAGCCAACTCCCAGCATGGAAACAGCATCTGTGCTGGCACCAGTAAGGATGCGAGCATCCAGGACTATCCATCCTCCTTCCTCACACCGTAAAATCACCATTAGTTGGAGAGAGGGAGCAGTTTTTGTCCACCTGGGATTGTACAATTAGACACAGTCTGGGAGGTTTAATGCTTTTTTGCAAGGCAGCCATAGGGATGAAAAGTAAGAAATGATAAAGACAATAAGACATTCTGCTGGCATCTAGCACTCCAGTGCTCTGAGATGCTTAGGACTCAGTCTCTGAGCATGCCTCCAGCAGCATAGTCCTGGGATTCTCTCCTGAGGTTGGCCAAGGCTGAAAGGAAAGTGACAGCCTTGACTATTGTTCCAGGAAGAAAAAAGACTGCATATGACTTTTACTGAATGAAACAGACTGCCAATGCTTAGATTTCCCTGCTCCATTATGTGACATTTGACTTGGAACGAAAAAGAAAATGCAAAGGGAAATGTCATTGTGAGTTTCCTGAATGTTTGATTCTCCACCAGAGGTAACAAAGAACAGTCAATAGGCCTTCTCTCGCTTTAGTCTGTTACTCGGCATATACTGGCATGCTATCCACACGTTAAAATGACAGGAAATGAATTTTAACAATGGCATGCTTTGGAACAAGGTTGAAAGTCACTGGTCCAAGAACTATATTATCGGGTAATGAAGTTTCCGACAGAGCTTTTGTCTCTGATAATATGTCCTGTGCAATCACTATCAGTGACCACATATTTTCTCATCCGTACACATCTGACAGGGAATACATACATGTTCTCTGCAACATGCACCCACCAGTGCACACTCTGTTCCTTTCCTCCAGACTTCACAAGTGGTTTGGGATTTTTACTGTGAATTACTTTTATTATTTATCCGTTTCCTGATAGATATTATTCCAGTGTTGTTCTATCAGTTAGACTCCTTATAGACTAATTATAGACATAGAAACTCTTTTTCAAAAGAGAAAGATAACTTTTAAGATCACAGAGATAAACATGCAAATAGTGTTAAGTTGCAAAGAAGGAAATACTGTAAGTTCTGGAGGCTTCATTGTCCTTTCTCCCACCACAGACATTTAGTTGGAGGCCCAAAATGGTAAAACCAAAAGCTTTGATTAAGCCAAATATTTTTGCCAAATCACTATAGTTAATGAAACAACCATCATTTCAAAAATGTGTTTTTGCTGATAAAAATACGCTTCAATGGCTAAAGAGATGACTCAGCAATTAAGGATTCTGCTCTGCAGAAGATCCAGCAATGTTCAAAGCCCAGCAACCACACTGAGCTGCTCACGGCTTCCTGTAACTCTAGCTTCAAGGAATCTGACACAGTCTTCTGGACTCCACGAGCGCCTACACTGATACATACACATTCTTCATAGAGGTGCACACACACACACACACACACACACACACATATACTCATAACACTTTAAAACTCTGGTTTAATTCATAATAACCTTTTTTAATCTTATTATATGGATATGTGTGTTTTGCCTTCATGTGTGTCTGTGTACTACTCATGTGTCTGGTGCCTGCAGAGGTCAGAAGAGCATGTCAGATTCCCTGGCACTGGGGTAACAGGCAGCTCTGAGCCACCATGTGGGTGCTGGGAATCAAATTCAGATTCTATAGAAGAGAAGTCAATGCTGTAAGCCATGGAACTACCTCTCCATTCCAAAATCATTATTAGTTTAACCAAGATGTCTGTTTGTTGAAAACTAAACTTTCCTAACATAAAGCAGAATGTCTCTGTTTTTCCTTATGTTGAAACAGTAACCAACAAAACAATCGATTAATTTTAGCACAAAAACGTGATAAAGCCTGAGTCTCTGCAGACATGGTTAATTGAAGTATATGGTAAGCAATGTTAACTTTAGAGATACTGAGCATGAATACCCAGGATCCTCAGTCACTGTGCTAGATATATGTAATTCCTCTGGCATATAAACTTATTTTTCAATTCATAAGAAAAATAATGTCACAAATATTTAACATTAATATTTTTGAATTGGTAGAGGATATGGGGTACAATTGCTCAGTGGTAGGGGCCTGTTTCCAGTACATACAAGACATCAGGTTCATTCCCAAAAGCAATCCCACCTCCACCCCAAATAAAGAAGTAATTGGAAAAAAAGCTAGCAAAAATACATAAGAATAGGTTCAAACAGTATCCATCTCAGTTCCTGTTTATTTATTCATCTCTACCAGTCACTGTGCTTCTGGGATCCCAAGAATGGACCGAGCATGGACCTGCTTCCTCTTACATTGAGAATAAAAATTTCTGTAAAGAAGAGCAATGGTAATTCTGCTTTTCATTCTGGCCTCACTCCAGTATTCTGCCTACTAGGGAGACATTAATTAACAGCAAATTTCACAAGTGTCCTTCAAACCTCAGTTTCTTCCCCATCTAAACCAAACTGGTCTAGAAGAGCGTACATAGAATAATCGCTGCCAGTCCCACAGACTGGAAGACTGGCGTACCTCCAGCTCTTCCTGTCCCCTCCGTGAACAGCACTACCACGGAAATAGCTATTCCATTCACCGTTTTCGCCATCTTACTGCCCTTTACCTAATTTACGTTCTCATAATCTCGCCTCATCAGTGCCTTTTCCAGTTCCCTTCCTTCCTCCACAGTCACTGGTACTAGTAGTGTAAGAGCTATCTCCCTCAGACATGAACCTCTCGCCACGTTGTTCAAACCCTCAGTAATATGGAATACGGTTAAACTATGACTAACGTTTTATCCCATTTCAATTGAATTCAAAGTAGCCTTTGGAGTCTGCTCTACTATATTGTCATATCCTAACCAGGCTGAACTGCATTCAGTTCCTCCATGGACAAGTTAGATAATTCATGTTTCCATGCATTTTGCTTATCAGTCCTCACACCAAGACTTGGGTCAGACTTCACCAATCTGAATTCTCTGAGTAAGTAATCACCAGTAGAATAGGCAGAGAATGAAACACTGGTCTTTGTGGCAAAATCAGGAGAATGAGGCAAATCAGACATATTATGATTAGATACTGGCAAAGGTGAGGACAAAATTACAAATAGGATTTTGGTTATATTCGCAATCACCTTAATCCACCGGTGAGTCAGCACTATTTGAACCACTGAAATATTCCATTCATTATACTCTCACTCTTGAATGTCTACGGCGTCTATAACCAAGAGCCAATTACCAACGTAGCTCATTAATCATCAGTATAGCTCAGGGCCAAGAACTGGCGTGGAGCTGTCTATACTATTTTACTTAACTCGCTCTGCACAATGTCACATAAATGAACAGCCCTGTGCAGGGAGGCTAATTTTGTTAGGCTCTGGATTAAATGTACATTAAGCCTCATAAAAGTGACTTTTAAAAGTGTGGTGTTCAAGTAGTTTACTTATAGCTCTAAGTTTTAACAATAAAAAGCAAACTCAGATACCATAATGTTTTACATCATACTTATTAAATAATTAGGTCTATTTCAAGTTTTTCTATTTCAAGATGAGTCATAAGAGTGTTCTTATAAGGCTTGTGCATATTAGTAACTGATATTAATCTGATATGTAATCTAATATTATGGCCAGTAAATTACTATAATAAGTCAACATAAATCATTTTTCCAAAAGAAACCTAACTTTCCATTTACAAGTGTAGCCGGTTCTTTGCTTATTGGCATGCCTGACAAGGGCAGCTTCAGGAAGGAAGAGTTAGTTTAGCATCTGGTTTGAAGGGTGACATCCTCTCATGGTGAGGAGGCACAGCGGCCAGAGTGTGGGGAAGCTGATAGCATCATGTCTGTAGTTAGGAAGCAGAGAGAAGAATGCAAGCCCACTAGGGTTTCCTTGGTCCGCAAACCCAAAACCTTCCAAATGCCTCCTGTAATCCAGTTCCAGTGGCCTACAAACCACCCAGTTATCTTTATCACAGAAATGGTTCCACTTTTCAGCCCAGGTTTTTAAGTATTGGTCATTTTTCTCGTTGCTGTGTTAACAATGCTGCAAACGGGTTTCCACAGAATCATCCAGTTCCATGCCGACCTCTTTACTCTGGGCCTCCCATACATGATCATCCAGAATATCTGACTAGCCTCTTCCTCAAGTGAAGCACAATGAGTGAAAACTCAGAGAGAGAGAGAGAGAGAGAGAGAGAGAGAGAGAGGCTCAGCCTGAAGATCCGAAAAACAAAGCAGCCAGACTCTTACCTTGACCACAGTCTGAAACGGGAATCCTTCCAGGAATCTCAGAATGAGACTTTATATGTGAGCTGTTTCCTCCCGTTTTTATAATTCTCCCTAGGGTTGGGATTAAAGGTGTTCACTGCTGTGATTAAAGACATACACCACCTGGTTTCTATGGCAAACTAGTGTGACTACTGGGATTAAAAGTGTGTGTCACCATTACCTGGTCTGTAAGGCACACCAATGGAGCTATTTTACTCTCAGATCTTCAGGTAAACTTCATTTATCAAAATACAATTGAAATGTCACTACATTTCCCCTTTTAGTCTAAAATAAAAAAGAAAGGCTATAACTAATATAAGAAAACTATATACAAAAGTAAAATAACTATATATAACATATACAGGCAATAAATACATGAACAATGTCTAGTTCGTTTACATTTGGCAAACTCAGAGAAAACACTTCATATCTATCCTGTCTTAGTGAGTCCAAAGTCTTGTGTCTAATTTACTTTCTAACTTGCTTTCTGCATCTGGTAAACTATAACTATAACTATCTAATCTTCAATTTGCTCAGAAACCCAAGAAGGAAATAATAATAACTGAGTAAGCAGGAAATACAAGCAAGCGACTTTGAAAAAATGTGAATAATGGCAGAAATAGCTGGCAGCCTGGACAGTCACATAAAAGTTCCTCTGTAACATTGGGGCATCCATCTTTGGCCTACAGGCCTACCATATATGACAGACTTTTCTGTGAAGCAGGGTATTTTGTATCCTGCTTGTCTAATTAGGACAGCATACTGTCAGCTTACTTTGCCACAAAGGAAGTAATTCCATTTGGAGTGTCTTTGATGCCCATTATCTTCTCTGAAGTAAATTGCTGTTGCCAGGAGCAGACATGTCTCCTTGTCTTAAAACAGAAGAGCCTAGGTTATTAAAACATCTTAAATGCCATATTCTGTAGATCTCTGATAACCAGTCTATCTAAATTATATCTTTGTCTGACCTTGAAAACATACCTAATGTGACTACAAGCTTGATTATACTAGGTGATTAACTACTAGCCTATATTTCCTTATTGTCCTAAACAGTTGATCATAATATTTTTCAAGGACTAGAAATTTGCATTACATTGATAAATGAACTGTATAGGTATAATACCTTGAACAAGATTAGAAATGTATGTACAGTATGTTTTAACAAAATTGATCTCGAATTTGTATCAATGTACAAAATTTGTATACAATATACAAGAGTCCAATCCAATTTAAAACTAGTAGCTCCTTTTTAAAAAGTAGATTCAATTATCTACCTTTTTCTTATCTATATCCTCCCTTTTCTTTTCAGAGTAG
>JAQHUG010000286.1:1011736-1042521 GCA_028555095.1 Dicrostonyx torquatus
CCCAGGTACCTAGCTGGGAGATCCCTGTGAATACCTGGGATCCCCTCTAGAGACAAGTCTCTTGCAAATCTTAGAATGATGTTTCTTAACATGAAAACTGATACTGTTTTTTCTCACTTTTCCTTTTACTTAAAATGGAATATGAAGAAAAAATTTTTTAAAGATTCATGTTTTTGTTTTTCTGTAGGTGCGTGTTTACGTGTTTTGCACACATGCACGCACCACATATGTGCAGACACTAGTCAAGGCCAGCAGAAGTTTCCAGATACCTCGGAGTTAGAGTTATATGCAGTCGAATGTGAGGGCTGGGATCTTCTAAAAGAGCAAGGTGCACTCGTATCTACTGGCCCATGTCTCCATCCCTGGAAACTATTTAAAAGGAAAAAAGAAACAGTGTTTTGTGATATTAGTGGCACAAGAAACAGAAATGATTCATAGTTTTATGTAAAATAGTGCCCGTTTCCCTGGTCTGAGTGTCTTCTTCACCTCTGCTTTTGTCTGCTGTGATTCTAAGATAATCTCAAGCAGAGAAAAGTATACGATGGGCTTCTAATGTCTGTGATAACAGAAAGAACTAAGACAGCTACAATATGAAATGATGGGAACATAAATTCAGAGTGTGGGTAGTTTCTCTGCTCCATGTATTTTCTATTCTACTCCAAGGAGAGCTTTTAAGATGATGTACCTTCGGTGTTTGATATAATAACTAGAGAAATTTGTCAGTTTCATCCAATTTTTTAATTTTTATTTGTTGGTATTAGCTGTTAAGTATGTTCATAAAGGCGTCATCAGGTGCTGTTAGTAGTAGACAAGTGGGAAAACAAAAGTATAGCAAGCTTTCTTTTCAGGCTATCTTTGGACTGCCAGCCCACAAATAATGACCTGGAGACTTATTATTAATTATGAAAGCTTGACCTTAGCATAGGCTTTTTCCCAACTAGCTCTTATATCTTAATTAACTCATATTTTTTAACATATGTTCTGTTCTGCCATGTGACTCAGTTACCTCTTCTTAGTACAGCACATCTGATTTGCATCGAGTCTCCCAGGAAAAACGCACACATAGACTCCTCCTCCCAGTTTCTCTCTCCCTCTCTCTGCCTGGAAGTCCCGCCTATTCCCTCCTGTCTAGCTACTGGACATTTAGTATTTTATTAAACCAACCAGAAGGCACCTTGGCAAAGGCACATAGTTACAGGGTGCATAAACATTCCACAACACAAAAGTAAGCATTAATATCACTGATCAGCATATTTGAAGTGCCCCCTTGAGTATTTACAATGAGCACAGGTCCAAGCAGACCTTACCTTGCTAAAGGTGAAAGGAAAGAGCTGACCCTCACAAAGCTGCCCTTTGACCTTCACATGCACAGCTAACTACACTCACACAGTCATATACAAGACACACACAAAGGATGATGATGATGATGATAAGTAATTTTTAAAAAAGAGAAACAGAAACACTTTACCCTTTTGCTCTGGGTGGCTCACAGAGTACTACTTGCCTTCCCATCCTATCTGCTATCAGGTAACTGCTTCTCCTTGAAGTTGGTAGGAGGCGAATTACCCTTGTTTGGCTGGAAGGGTGGCTCCAAGGCATGAAGTGATGTCCCATGACTGTGTGGCCCTGAGAGTAAGACCCAATCTTAAACCTAAAGTTGGGTTTCCTAATCTTCTCACATGGTTAAATGATAGGGAAAAAGTAACTGGCAAAATGTCTTGCTAGAAACAGCTGAATCTAATATCTTCACACTGATTTGCTGACGCGTGGATCTGTGAAGTGCTGCTGGCAACAGAAGCTTGGCCAGGATGTAAACAGATTGATAGCAAGCCCCTGCTTCAGTCGGTGTTCAGAGGACTGGAGCGGAGAGAGAAGAGGCCTCTGTTTCAATGGCCTATTCTCTATTGCTGGTTTATTGTTTGTTGTTTGTTGGTTGGTTTAATGTCTTGATCTTAGCATCAAAATGCTGCTTTTATTGTCTATGTCTGGAAATATAGAATAAATGTGTTTATATATTAGCTTGGGCAAATTTACACCACTTTCAATCTAAAGCTTTCTGTGCGTTGATGTTCAAATGAAGAGTGAGCATGCAAGCTATTCATGGGGGAAACAATGATTTTTGCCTTTAGTGGTTATGCTTCAAATTAATAGACGTGCATGTGTGCAGTATCATAGTGTTAGGCAAGCTTCGTGATCCCCTTGTTCATGGCAGTACTTAGAATATTTTGATTTTGTTTTAAAAGCAAGGTAGAAGGAAGTAATTCATTTTTTAAAAAATATTAAATGTTGAGTTAGCATATGACCCAACAATTTCATTACTAGATATATATACCCATGAGAAATTAAAATACATGTACACACATACACACACACACACACACACACACAAAAGCTTGTTACACAATGCTCACAGGAACAGCATTCAAAATACCCCCATAGTGAGAATGACCTAAATGGCCATTAGCTGATATATAAACGGACAAACGTGCTGCTATAGAATATAATACTATTTGGTAATACAAAAAAATGAAATATTGATACATGGAACAGTACATAGGGACCTTCAAACTTCCCAAGTGAAAGTATTTAGTTACATAAGCCACACATTTCATATGTCCAGAAACAGCACATCTATAAAAATCAGTAAGTAGACCAGTGCTCAACTAGAGATAGAAACAGGCCAGAGAGGGTGAACAGGAAGCCATGGCTAGTTGAGACTGGCTTTCTTTTTGGAGTGTTGCTTGCTATGACATGTGATAAAAATGGTTCCCCCTGTATTCCAATAAAAGGCAGCACACTTAGACCATATATTGTTGCATAGAAAGCCAGACAAGCATCCCCAAATTGTAAAATAAGGAGTTTCACCTCCTGCACACAGGAAACCACAGAATATGATATTAGTCCCAAAGCAGAGCAAAGACAGGTGTTTATCTGCAATGCCTACATATATGCACAAAAGGTACTTGAGATACATTTTTCTAGTGTGCTCAACCTAAAATGTCTCTACTGAACATCTTCAGGAAAGCTCATGACTCAAGAATGCAATGTGGCTGACAGGAGACCCCTCCCCTCAATAGAGATGCTCTGTGGTATAAAGACAGATATGGGACTTCTCCAGTGACCACCACAGATACTCCACAGGAAAATGCCTTTCGCACTCCCTGTTCTCATGGGTCTCTGAGAAGGGAAGAACACTCTGAGCCAGCTCAGCTGTGCTAAAGGATGCAAAGGCTCGGAGAAAAAGATGCACAAACTTGACCCTTTCCTGCCCAAAGGATCCTGCAGGACAACTTTCTCTTCCTAACCACATTCCTCTCCCCCATCATTGTGTTTCCATGACAATCAGAACTTCCTGGGTACCAAAGCAGACCTCAAAGTCCTCTAGGCTGGACTCGGCTTTTACTCTCCCAAGCTTGACTAACCCACTCCCAGACTCCTAGGGTTCCACACACTCAGAAAAACTTTTCCCCAAATTTTATTTATGGCCAAGAGAAAAAACACTTTTGAAAGTGAGTTAAGACTGGTCTGCCCCAAAATTGTATATCTCTGTGGCCTCTAACTGTATCTTAAAAATCATTGACCTAGACAGTTTAAATACGCATATTCAATAGAGTGTAAAATACATCTCAAAAGAAAAGTTGTAAATAAATAAACATATATCCATATATTGTGCATGTATACACATACATATGCATATAAGCCATTATACTGGGAAACTATATGAGAGGACGCTGAATGAAATATAGATAGATTCATGACACTAATAATCTGAACATAACATACGTGCATAACAGGCACTTACATTATACACATGAGGTGCCACTCCACAGGTGAAAAAGTCAGATATGGTAATGCTATATTGATTTCCTCTATTACTGCAGAAGGAATAAAATCTTTCATCCCCAAGAGAGGGTAAGGAGACCAGTAGGGAAAGACCCTGTCTTTTGGATGCATGAGGTATGTATAAGAGTATGGGATAGAATTCACATTGCCAGAGAAGCAAGGTCAGTTATTTGGGGCTCAAGTCCTAAAGATGCAAGCATTTTGATACATTTTGATGACAACAAACCCAACATATCACAATAATTGGTTTGATTTTAATCTAGTCTAGTAAGTGTGCCCTAACTCACTGTTCCACAAGGTCATGTGTCAAACGATGACTGAAAATTGTCCCATTACAAAGTTCCATTGTCCAGGAGATGCCCAGGTGTATCTGCCGTACCCTATGGGCCATGGCTGAAAATGAACACAGCACAGGCTGTCTGTCACACACAATGAAGATTCCTTTCCTTGAGCTACAGGGATCGTTGTTTGTAGAGTGCTTCAAGGCAAGCTGGCGAAGCATGTTTGGAAAACAAAGGACTTTTTAATTGCTGCTGACATGAATGAACTCTCTGAAACAACAGCTGTGTCTTGAGATTACATTACCAGGCATGTGAACAGGATGCAGAGCATCCTCATAAAAAGACAAAGCCAAAGAAGCCTTTTATTGCCGCCGAAAAAGAAAATCCCAAGGCTGGAATGCCTGATTCCAGTTCCTGCAGGATGCGACAATCGTATGTTTACAGAACCAAACTGAGAAACAACCTACGTACTTCCAGTAGCTGATAAAAAACACACTCCAAGTGGGCAGTTCGGGCAAGCCTCAGAAATCAGTTGGCAAGGTTATCTTTGTCCTAAGAAGTTGATCAGTGGCAGTGACATCTGGCCATTAAAATATCGTCCCAAGAGATTATTTCTTTTCTCTATGCTCACGGAATGTCTGCTGCTGGGTATAAATTATGGACAAAAGAACTCATTTGGAGAAATATTGACTCAGTCATACTTTATAGGTTTATTACTACCCTGAGAGAAATGAACCTTGTGAAGTTATAACCGCTGAACTACAACCAAGATCCTTTCAAAGACAGACCTCAAGGAGAAAGAAGGAGAAAGTTACGGGGGCAAGGGGAATTAAGAGGAAAGCGGGGGCAAGGAGACAGGGTTTAGTGCACAGACCAGCGGGTCTGACATCTAGGTAACAATGACGTGGAGATCAGACCCTGCACTGCTCTAAGTTGCTCTACACTGGATAAAATAGTAGATTTGGGGCTGTGCCTTGCCCCAGGGGCTCCACTTTAACAAAGTAATGTGTAGATGAGGTTTGACTGAAAATGCACATCACCATGCACGTAGATACCGTTACCAGTCTGGCTTCAACTGTGAGGCATAGACCGGTTAAATAACTTATCCCTTCAAGTAATAAGCTACAAACTATAAAATAATCAAGACAGATTGCAAGCACAAGGATGCATGGGTATATTAAAACCATACCGAAAAAAAAAAAGAAAAAGAAACATGTGGGACCCTAGAACATGCAAAACACAAAACATGCCAATGAGCACCCTCACCTCATCCCCATAAAGAGGATACCTAACATTGAAAGAGCAAGGTCTCCTCATCACCAACCCGTCATCTGACCACCCAGTAGGTGCACCAAGGGACAGAAAGAAAACTATTCCCGTAAAGTTCCTCACTGTGTCACCTGGTCCACTTCACACTGTCATCAAGGGTCCTACCATCTCTATTGCTAGGCTCCACCCTGTCGCTTGGCCAGAACTTGGAACCTGTGGCAGGGCTCTTCTCTTCTTAGTAGCTCTCCAACTGAGTTAATATCTTCACACCTGAAGTGACTCTTTGCATCTGTGACATCTCTCTTGTCTCTGCCTCTAGGAAAGCTACTTTAAGTTCCATGGTCACATTAACCATTTTATTGTCATACCTCTGTGTGTGTGTGTGTGTATTTATAATTATTACTAATTATAAATGCTTGGCCGATAGCTTAGGCTTATTTTCAGCTAGCTCTTATAACCCGAATTAGCCCATTTCTGTTCATCGATGTGCTGTCCGGAGGCTTGTTTACCTCTTGGATGTACTCCCCATCCTGCTCACTCTGTGTCTCATGGGTCTCCTCAGACTCCGCCCCCTTCTTCCCAATATCCTTAGTCTGGTTCTTCCACCTAACTTTATTCTATCTAGCTATAGGCCAGTCAACTTCTGTATTAACCCAATCACAGGGACATATATCCAAACAGTGTAAAGGAATATTCCATATGTATGCATACATGTATATGACTGATTATGATTGTCATCTGGCAGATGTTGGAAGAGGGAACCTCAACGGAACAATTGCCTCCCTTAGATTGGCTTATATACATGCCTATGGAAAATGTTCTTGATTGTTAATTGATGCTGGAGGTAGGAGAGCCCAGCCCACTGTGGACAGTAGTATAATTCCTAGGCATGAAGACATGTAATTCATAAGAAAAGAAATTGAATATGAGCCTAGAAGCAAGTCAGTAAGTAGCATTCTTCTATGGTTTGTGCTTCAAGCTCCTGTCTTGAGTTCCAGCCTTGGCTGCTTCCCTCAATGACAGACTGCAACCTATAAAATAAAATAAACCTTCCTGATCATGGTGCTTCCTCCGACAGGATGATCTTATTTGTTATGCCGTGTTTGGTAGATATCCCTAGAATATCTCGTTAGATATCCCTACCCCCACCCCCCTTTATTGGAAGGAAAACTGAGGAGAAGTTGATCTGGAGGAGAGGGGAGGTGGGGGAAGAGTTGAGGGAGGGCAAACTGAGGTCAGGATGTAATGTATGACAGAAGAATAAAAGTAGAAAAATAAATATGCTATATTACAAAAAAGAGTTACAATAAGCCTTTTATTACACAACTTACTTTTGGTTGAGATGTCAATCACAGCAACAGAAAAGCAAGCTAGACAACACACACACGGGGGGCAGAGAAAGTATGTTGTCTGAGAATGAATAAAGTAATTATAATGATAATAAAAGAACTTACCATTATCAATGGCAAGCTAGGAGAGGAAGCTGGGGCTTCTTCGGCAGTCAATGAAAGTAACGTAGTTTGTGAATTTATTGTTATTCAATGAATTGTGGCATTGTGAAAAGATACAAACATGTTTGTCTATGTTTCTGGCATAGCATGCTTACAACAGATGATGTTACTAGTTCTACAATTCTCTTTGTCAAAAACTCTATTTTAGATATTTTTAGGATAATTATTTTCATCAAAATTGCATACAAAATTCATTAAGAGTAAGTTTTCCCATCAGATTCTCAGGCGGCTCCCTATGAGCTAAGAAGGTTAGAGACAACTGTCTAACGAAAGCTCCCAAGCACAGATTATCCTTCCATGGAGTCGTAGGGTCTACTTCCTCTCTATTGACTCTAGCAGTGCGAGGACACTTTGACTGACAAGATTAATAATGATTAATAAGGAACTTCAATTCCAAGTTCAGCCTACAACAAACTTTGTGCCTTGGCCCTCTGAATACCTGAGCTATCCTAATACCCTCTCTCCTAAGACCACAGTAGATAAGATGCCCAGGCAAAATGGGAGAGTCTCTGGAGACATACGAATAGTAAGAGAGGCCAGGAGCCACAAGGCACCAGAAATGCTAGGGAAGGACCATTCTGAGATAATTTCTCTCTGGCCTGTGTTTTTCTAAGTAATTCTTCCCGTTTGTTTCAATTAAATCCTCAGCACACAGATCTGAGAATTGATCAGCATCGTACAAGGCTCATGGAGATCACCCCATGGTTCCAGGATCACAGGCCTGATGAGTAGTCATCTTGTGACTCCCCATCCCCAGGGTCACAGCAACTTCTGTTCACGAGAGACCCTGTGTGCCAAGAAGCCCCTCGACTTCTGCCTCTGGTGTTTTCCCCCTGCATAAACTCAAACACCCCAAAAATAACAGTTACACTATCCCTTCCCATGTGTGGCTATTCTGAAATCAAATTTCCCTTTCTCAGTTTATTGCCAACTTCTCTGTCTTTTTGGGGGGTGGGGGGCTAGTGGCCAAGCCTAGGTTTGGAGTGCACCCCGCCAGCTGCCAATTGTTATCTTAGAACTCTGTTACCAAAACCACGGTCAAAGCACATAATGTGTTAAATCATGACATTCAAGAGTAATTTGCTCTACAGTGAGAGACATCAAAATACACTATTATCTTTAAATGGGTTTAAACTGGTTTTCATAACTCAAAACTTTCGGACAGTTTGTAAAATTATAAATTAACACATAATTCTAAGGCAAAAATGTTTATAATATACTCCTACATAACTTCTGCCCATGGTATCTTTAACTAATAAAATAACCATTTCTCATAAAAGGAAAATAACTTACCAAAGCTAAAATTAAACATGAAAGTCAGAACTTATGTTTTAAATTTGTCTTTTAGCAAATGATACTTTGCATGACTCTTTTTTTTTATTTTTTATTTTTTGGTTTTTCGAGACAGGGTTTCCTCTGTGGCTTTGGAGCCTGCGCTGGAACTAGCTCTTGTAGACCAGACTGGTCTCGAACTCACAAAGATCCGCCTGCCTCTGCCTCCCCAGTGCTGGGATTAAAGGCATGTGCCACCACTGCCCGGCTTTGATTCTTAGCTTATTTCGTGTCTAATTTTTTGCATATCCTTTACCTTCTTTGAATGGGGTGCTTAACGGTATTTTTCATTGACTTTGCTTTCTTGTTAGTTAGTTCGTGTACTGGTGAAACGGTTCAGTCTTTAATGGACTCACCTTTCTTAAATAACTACTAGGTATTTTGTTTCTTCTTAGATAATTTCTCATTTTGTTTTTGCCCAAGATTGATCTGAGCAATTTGTCAGTACATGGGGAAAAAGTGATTTTTAAAATTTATGTTAAGGTCTATACTTCTTGATGACTTCATACCCTATCCTTCTTTCCTGTGACTTTGCTATGGGACACATTAACTACAGAAGTTTCAATCTAATTAAAGGGGATATGATTTCCTAGAATCTTCCATCCTTCAACTTGCCTGATGAGAAAGCAAGAAGTCTCATAACTTTGTGTCAACTTTAAGTAATTACCAGTCTTATGAGTTATTTTAATTTTTCTTTTAAAAATTATATCTCACTCTATGTATCAACCAAAGTGTCCTATTTAGTTTTGCACTATTTTCCCATTTGTGGCTAGATAGAGAACACTAAGAATGGGCTTTTGCTTAGGACTGCACCAGCACCCTCTCCCACAGTGTAATCTCTCTTCACCAGGCCATTCTGACTTGGACACCTCACTAGATAACAGCACCCTGAGAGCCATTCTAACATGGATACAGACGTGCTCATATACCCCAGTTACCCACACTTCTTTTCCATCTCAGCACCGTTTGCCCCTCCCAAATTTTTTTCCTGCAAATCATTCTTAACTGCTATTATCCAAGTTACGTAGCAACATGTTCTCATGTGTATTAAGAAGTACCCGTAGTTGACAGAGTCTATATCATTTTAAACTGGCTCCTTAGGGGCTGGGACAATGGCTCAGTTGGTTAAGTCCATGCCTGTAAACCATGAGGAACTGAGATTCCTACCCATGTAAAGAGCTGGCCTTGGTGGCCACTGTTGGAAATACTGAAGCCGAAGTTTCGCTGGGACCCCTTGGCAAGCCAGCCTGGAGTAATCTGTGAGCCCTGGCTCCCAATAAGAGACCCTGTTCCAAATATCATGGTAGACCTTTCATGTGTTGACCTCCGGCCTCTATCATCCACACGTGTGCACATACACACATTGGTCTTTGCAGGCCCTCGTATTTCCAAGCCTTACCATTTTCACTTTGTTTTAATCACTTTGCTTTGGCATTAAGATAGAATTACAATTAAAAAAAAAGTATCTGCTGATCTCACCTTCCCCAGAACCACCATCTTAAACAAATATTGCAACACTATCTGTGCAGAGAAAATTCTGGGGCAAACATCTGTCTTTTTATTCCCTGTTAATGGTTCCTGAGGGAGATGGGCAACAAAACATTAGTCTATCTTTCTTACTGAAACTTTGTTTCTCAAACTGTAGAAATAAAACAAATACTATAATCATTTGTAGCTACTTGGTGTTTTTCTCCCCCATAGCAGAGGTGGTGATTTCTTTTCATCCCCTCAGGCATGACATCTATATTAGCAGGGCGGAATTTCTTGTTTGCCTCTTTCATTTTTCAGAAAACTTCATACCCATGCCTGCAACATTCCCCAAAGAAAAACATTCATTGTTATTTCATTTCTTCTTCAAGCTTCCTATTGCTCTTTTTCAAACAATAAAATAAAAACTTCTTCAATGTGATATAACTATCTTTTCCAAATGGTCAGCATTTCAGTGTATAAATACTATGTCCTATGTAGTAAATTAAAAACATTCTGACTTTCAGCATCTTTCTTTCTATGACTGTGAACTTGGGTGGGTCATAGTTGTACACAGACATACATGTGGGCAAAACATCAATACACAAAACAAAAACAGATCCAGAGAGAAAGAAATATTCCCTGTGCTGGTTTTAGTGACAAGTGTATCCACAACATTTTGGAGGCAGAGGGAGAAAAGACAGTGTACATTCAAAGCCAGCCTAGTCTACATAGCAAGTCTTAGGCCAGCCTGATCTACAGTGTGATCCTGACTTGAACCGAACCAAAGTTAAGGTGTGCTAATGAATGCCTGCTATTAGAGCACTCAATAAGCAAAGGCAGGAAGGTCAAGAGTTCAAGGTTCGACTGGGCTTCATAATGACACCCTATCTCAAAAAATAATTTATATTTGTTAAATGCATGATATATAATCGATTTTCCTCAAGACTAAAAAACAAAAACTTAATTTTAAATCTGAGACTTAGGCATTCTTATTCTAAAATGTGAGCATTTTCTTATTAAGGAGCAGGAATCCCGGGCTTCCTGTAATCTGGACTCAATGCACTGCACTAGGGCTTTCTGAAACTGAGGTGTTATTTTGCTTTAAATCATGTTTCAGAATAAGTCAGGATCTTTGACTATAGAAAAGTAGAAAGAAAAATTGGTCACTGTGCTTGCAATTTTTTTCTGGTACCAGATCTTTGTTCACATTCTTCCAAATATTCATTCCCCTTCACATAAGGACAACTGGCCCAGGTTTCCATGTCTGGGCATAATACACAAAATTGTGATAGCTGTCAACATAGACTGAGATCAGATTTTTGCCCATGAACCTGATTTTCCGTCACCTCCAATAAGTTCTGCATGTCCTTTGCCTTTTGCTCCAATGTGTAGTCATACAGTGAACATCGTCTGCTGTGCCCCATCCATTGTAGCACAGCTGTGTCACGTTCCTGAGTTAGATATTCTCATCGCCATCATCTGAAGACGGTGGCAAGCAAATGATCACTGTGGAAACACCGGAGCTTGCTCGGTGCGACCTGCAAGAACACATCTTACATCCTGATCCCTGGAGTTTGACTGCCATCTAGAGAAGACCAGAGACACTGCTTTCCTTCTTTCTAAGAAACTGTAAAAATTGCATTTTAAACAAGAAATGCAGGATGTATATAACCGCTGTGAGGTGCTAGTATTAGCCTACTGTCCCACAAAACTGCGTTACATTTCTAAGGAGGAATGATCCTATTGGCGATAGCAATCTGCTTGCTGTTAAGTTTACTTTATGCATTCCTTATGAAAATATTCGTTAAAGTAATGTAGGTGTATGCTCAATTGCAAAACTGTAATTAAGCCCAAAAAGTTGGACCTGCTCAATTCTCTAGATTGGTTATTAACTCCTGGCTTTATCTTAAAACCAATTCTGAAATTGTCTATGTTGTTCTTGTTATAAGACTATTGACAGACAAAAAATTTACCCAGCTTTGTAAAAGGGTTGTAAAATGCCCTTCAAGCAGCTTTACGGAGAAGCAGCTTGTGTGTATGCATGTGTGCTTGTAAGATTATCTTTCTGAGTTTGTGTTTTTATGGGTTTTGTTTATGTGTGTGCATGCACGTGTATGTGCCTACCTGCCTGCCTGCCTACATGTGTGTGCTTTGGAGGATTTTTATTTCTTCTTTTTTTATGACACTGTGCTTTTTTATTTTAATTTGTCAATTTCTTTTCTAAAGAAAGAGAGAAAGAAAGTAGAGAGTTGGGGAGGTGGGGGCAATCTGGGGGAGATAAGGAGAAGACTGAAGCATGGAGAGAACATATCGAATGAAAAAATGTTTTTTCATTTTTAAAATATATATAAGAGAAGTGGAAATAAGGAAAGATCTGAGTATTTAAAGACATGCTTAGAGTATTTAAAAAAGAGTTTCTCTCAGATAATCACCAGAAAGTATCTTCTGCATATATACAGTCAACATTAATTTTCTTCTCATTTCAGCTATGAAAACTGCTGGACCATCCTGACCCCATCTTAAGGACGGAAGCCATGTTTTCATAAGGTCAGTACGAGTTCATTTCTGTTTTGTGCACATTTAAGCTTGAACGTGTTTTAACCTGTTTCTGAAATTCGACATGCCCCCCACCCTATTGAGTTTGGCCCATGCCTTGAATGTACCCTGATAAGATGTTCTGCCAAATAATTTTGAAATGTCCAGACAAATTCCTACACAGCCACAATTTCTCTGGGAAAGCCCAACCCTTGGAAACCACCTAGCCTTCCAGTTTGGGGGGCTATATAACCCCACTTCTCCTATGTTCAACACTATTTTCTCAAACCCTGTTTTGGGGAGATAGCCCTGCCTGACAGAAAATGAAGCTTGCTTAATTTGACCCAGAATTTGGGGCATGGTCTTTACTTTGGTGGGATTAACAGACATCTAAAGGGGTTGATAGAGCCCAGTATCTCCACGGTACCCTGAGAATTGCCAGTATTCTAGTGCCAAGGAGGCAAGGCTTGGCCTTATTGAATATCTCAACCATTTCTGTGACAATGCCTTTGGTTTCTGAGGGGTGTTTTGTTTTGTTTTGTTTTGTTTTTGTTTGGTTGGTTTGGGTTTTTGGTTTTGGTTTTTGGATTTGGTTTTTAGTTTTTGGCTATGGGTTTTGATTTTTGATTTTTGGTTTTCAAGAGAGGATTTCTCTGTGTAACTTTGGAGCCTGTCCTGGAACTCTATAGACCAGGCTGGCCTCAAATTCACAGAGATCCACCTGCTTCTGCATCCCAAGTGCTGGGATTAAAGGCGTGCGCCACCACTGCCGAGCGGTTTCTCAAAGAATCTGATGACGGTAGTGAGATTGTTATATTAAGGAAACTAGCCACACAAACATGTAATGAAACGTGAAGAAAGATTGGCATGTTAGGGCTTACACTGAGGCACGGAGGTGGAGAAGATGGAGCACCCAGGCATTTTATAAAACCCGGTGGACTAAATTTCCACGGTGTGCTGTTGTGCACACATCCCGTGAAGATGCCGGCTGAAAACCGAGGTCAAAGGAGAGCGGAGAAAGGAGGGTCTGCCAGAGCATAGAAGTAAATTCCCGGCGAAAGGAAATCAATAGCCCAAACGCCGTATTCTTAACCTCCTCACCCAGAAGATCTTAACCTGTCTTTAGATATGAGTCTAAAGATGGTCTTATTAAAGCGACATTCCCCTTGAAATACTCTATGGAGGGATTGCGAGTTACAATGAGTCCCAGTAGACTCAGAGTTCCCTGTGCTAGTCAACAGGGTTCAATCAATTTGTCCTTCTAAATCCCGACGGCAACTGTTTGGGATTTTCTGGGAAATGTGGTCACAAGCACTCAATTGCCGCTGTCGTTTGAAAATGGTCACAGACAAACTGCCATGGTTATATGCTGGTAAAAGTATGTTTGTAGTATTGATTGATGCCTGCAAAACCTGACCACGGGAGACTGAGATGGGACAATCATGATCTTGAGATCAGCCTGCGTTACATAGACAGACAGAGAGAACGAGGGGGAGGGGGAAGCTTAAGAAATTAAAAGAGAAGATACCGGAGAGGTCCCTGCCCACAGCCATGTGGCAGGGGCTAGGCATGAAAGACGCCAGAGAGAATCTGCCTGCAGCGATGCTGCATGGGCAGGACAAGCGTTACTACAAAGAGAAAAGATGTGTCGGAGAGATGGGAGAGAAAGAGAAGCAGAACGGTGTGTACTCTGTGAAGAAAGGAGCTGGAGATGCGGGGTGGTGAGGAACCGACTAATATGAGTAACCTGGGTTGTCCCTTGTCGCCATGGAGATGTCCTGGCTTGTACTGCCACTGAGGGCAATGTCCGAGTCCTTGGGTCTGCAGCAGCAGGGGTCTGGGTCTATGTCTGTGGTTCATGTTACCACCAAAGGCCATGTGGGCATCCCTGGTCTGGGCTGCTGCCTGGGGCCATGCTGATATCTGAAGGCTGTGCAGAGCTGGTCCTGACCATCACTCAGAACAGTAGGCCTGCTCTTCACCTGGACAGCATAGTAAAGTTGGTCCTGGTAGAGGGGGGCGGGGTGAGCAGGCCCTGAGGGCATGAGAGTTGGCCCCAGTCCTCGTTGGCTATACAGTGGTGTGGATGTGGGTAAGATGCCACCCCCTTGCTGCCTATGGTGAGTAGGAGAGCTGGCCCTAAAAGTGGGTGAGATGGCATTGCTCCAGGCCAGCTACAGCACTCAGGAGGGCAGGCCCTGTGGGTGAGCCAGCCAGGAGGGCATGAGCATAGGAGAGCTCATCCTGCCCCTTTCCTAGGCAGTGTGGGGGAGCAGGCCCCTAAGGAGTGAGAGCAGGTGAGCTGGCTGCTCCCCTCCCCTGAGCAGTGCTGGAGAGCTGACACCAATGAAGTAGGTCCTGCCCCTTGCCACAGGCAGGACAATCGACTCCACCCCTCTCCTGGGCAAAGCAGAACTGGCCCTGGTGGTCCTGGTGAAGAAGAGTGGGTTAGCTGACCAGCTCAGCTGCCACCCAGGCCCAAATCTAGGGCTTTGAGTTAGCCCACCCCAACATCTACCCCATCTATGAGCTGCTGGCACATGTTAAGGGACTAGCCCAGGGAACTAAAGCTGCAGGATTTTCATGACCCAAGGCAATAGCTGGATATCCCAGAGGAGATCCGGTGTGAGTCTAGTATTGATAGAACAGCAGGGGTCTCTAACCAGACCAGTGACTCACTGCAATGAACATTTGCAAGGGAAGCTGTTTGGGTAAAAGAGTAGCCTAGTGAAACACGGTGACACACCCCAGCTTCCACTTTGGCATACTGATGCATGGGATCGAGGTGCATGGTTCAAAATTCATCAAGAATCAATAAAAATTTAAAAAGGAAAAGGAACTAAGAGAAAAAGGAAAAATATATTTATTAAAATAAACATCATTTCATTATTATGTAGAGTCTAAAAAGCTGGATTTATAGAAGAAAATATGAGTGGTGGGTACCAAGAGTATTGTGGGATGGGGCTTGGAGACCAGGAGCAAAGGAGACAAAGTTTCAGGCATACAGAAGTATAAATTTGTCAGCCCTATTCAATATGGATTATAGATGTCTTCACCCATACCCAAGTATAATATTATATATATGGAACAACAAGCATGGTAATTATATTACTTCGTTTCACAATGTATACATATATAAAAACCACATCACATACTATATAAAATGTACATAATCATAATTTTTGCTAGTCAAGTATAGCCTCATGAAGTATCTAAAGCACAAAAGACTTTTATCTTGCCTAACATAAATGTTTGTCAAATGAATACTTATCAGAATGACGAGTCTAAATATTATCAATAGATGGGGCTGGAGAGATGGCTCAGCAGTTAAGAGTACACACTGCTCTTGCAGAGGACCCAGCTTGGTCCCAGCACTGCACAGTGAGTAAGCCAGTTCTTAACTCCAGGCGTGCAAGGGGGATGTGACACCCTCTTCTGACTTCTACGGACACGCACATGCGTTTGCACATGCATACACAATTTAATATAAATAACTATTACATAAAACTTGTCAATTACTCAAGTGCCCAATGTGTCAAAACTTAATGTATAAGCATTATTTGCAAATCACTTTGGAAAACTTTAGGGTATCAAGGACACTTCTAACATTGTGAGACTTAAAATATGTTTAAAAAAATTACTCTTCCTAAGATACTACCAAACACTCTTTCTCTCTCCATGTGTATGTCTCTCCGTTTGTCTCTCTGTCTGTCTGTCTCACACACACACTGACTGACACACACACTGACACATACACACATGCATGCACACCACTTCTTAAATTAATAATGGCATCATCAGGTATAAGTAAATCCATGGTGAACACATGTGTCATGTGCACAGCCATGCTTGCTATAGATTGATGTCATTGCTCCATCTCTGAGTTCTACATAGGCTTCCAATTGCTTTCTGTTGAATTGAAGCTGACCTTGTGTTTCACAACTGGTATTCACAGCTGATATTCTACCCAAGTAAAGCCTATACAGGAAAAGAAATGTCACATGAAAACCTAAGTAGTAAAGGAACGACGCTCCACTGGGAATTTTCATGTAACCATGTCCTCGTGACTTCATACCTGTGCACACATGGCACACAGAGAGAACCACAAGGCAATGCGGCAGCAATGAGAAGGAGAAGAGCAACCACACAAGTCGTCCTTTGACCTCCACATGCTGTGGCACGCTCATACACATGCATGTGTCTCCAGGGCTCTGTGTGCTTTGGGGGCTTTTTTGTAATTTTTTTTATTTGTTTATCTGTTTTGTACTATTATGGTTCATTTGGGTTTTTTGTTTTGTTTTTTAGTTGCCTGTTTGTTTTCTATCTAATGAGACAAAGAAAGGATATTTATTTTGGTGGGTGTTGAGGCTTGGAGAATCTGAGTGGAGCTGGGGAAGGATAGACTTATGAAAAAAACTACTTTCAATTAAAAAAAATATATGGCTTAAGGTCATGTTGAATTTGTTTGGTCTTCAATCCAGACCACAATATCATTCATTTCAGCAGCCATGAGGCTGTTTTATATCCCTACCACCTGTGCCTCATCAGTTCCTAGAAGAACACTGTGTGTGTGTGTGTGTGTGTGTGTGTGTGTGTGTGTGTGAGAGAGAGAGAGAGAGAGAGAGAGAGAGAGAGAGAGAGAGAGCTTGCACAGTGCAGATGGTTCTTTACAAGAACCTAGGCTTTAGCTTCCCTCATCTTTTAGTTTATCGTCCTCCCTACATCACTTCCAGCTTTGATTTAAAGTGACGAATGCACTACTCTTCCTTTCGGTGGAACACAGAGAAGTCACTATAGATCTCCCATGGGCTCGGGACTTGCCAAGTAAGCTAGACAAGCAAGCCACAGAGCTTCTCGTGCCTCCTTGTGTTTCTTGTCTCTAAGTCCCTATTTTTTTTTTTAAGCATGAACTCTGAGACATCAAAGTCAGGTATTCAGACTTGCAAGGCAAGCATTTTACCATCTCGGCTGCCACCCCAGCCCTCCACATGCATTCTTGACAAATAATATGTCACTAAAGTCTCCTCCAAAGCATATTTAATAGGCTTCCTACTTAAAGGGAGGTTTCTATTGCTATTATCTGTCTTATGATCACCAGACACAACTGAAGAGAAGACACGGAATTTGAAAGTTTTAAGCTACTTTAACCCTCCAAGCCACACCCTTTATTACACTTTCCCAGTAGGTTTCAGTATTGGGGTTTGCATGTTGTAACAGACTGAGAAGTCTGTGGGTCTGGCACACACATATGAATTTTTAAGCGCTGAAACAAATGTCGCTTGCTTAGGTGGATGCATTTCTGTCTCTCACATGTTCTCTACACATACTTCCTGGTGTGTCTGCCTTCATCAACAGTGTGGGTTTCTCCCAGATGGTACCTTTAACCTCATGTAGCTTGTGTTCCTTCACATCAAAAATTACTAAAAGAATCCCAACCTCTCCCTGAAGTACATTTTTGTGTTTATGTGCATACAGGAATATATGGTGTCAGCCACAAACAAAAGCTTTTTCTTTGAAAATTCTTTCCTAAAACCGCAAAAGGAGAAAAGAAATTAGGGCACACGATGTCATAAATTGACAATTAATTATTCACCCTGCTGGTAATTCTAAAATTATAATCTCTGGGCTTCTCATGCTTGCACTTGTAAGAATTCCAAGTGTTACCTAGACCGCAACTAGCTCTATACAGTGTTGAAGGTGTTGTCTGCAATGTCACTCTGGGAGTACCCATGTATCTACCAGGTTAATCAGTTACTATCACATTTGTTAAAGCTGTTGCTATTAAATTCTGCTACAAACGCCTAGTTTTTAAGATGGATGAACACAAACAAAGCCACACACAAAGCTAAACCTCTTGATAAGTTGCCACTGGACACTGCTCATGTGCTGGGGATACAGTGCCTGTCATCATTCTCAGCTCAGGAGCAGCTGCTTCTTCTCGACATCATGACAGATCTGCATGACTTCATAGATCAGCACTGTTCTCCAAACCCTTTATCGTGTTTCAAATCTGTTAAAGTGTGGAAAATAATCTAGTGTGCTTCACAAAACAGGACCGTGAAAAATGAAGATGGCTGGAGCTGTCTTCGATGGGAATTTTTGAATTATGCCTCAGACAAGTCCAAAGAAAGATTAGAAAGTCAGGAGAGCATCAGAACAGAAGCCCTAGATACAGTGGTGCTTAAGGAGAAGAAGATGTGGCTTTATTCACATGAGAGGAAAAAGTGCTAGGCCAGGAAGCAAAACAGGCTGCAGAAGCGGCTGGTGTGAGCTTCTTCATGTCTTCACACTAGAGATGCTGTCAGGCTAAAGTGTAAATCCTATAAAAACATCCCATCTTCTGTCCTGGTTTCAGCTTGTTGAGCTGCTCGTGATTAATATGAATTGAGTGAGGTGCCCTTGCCATTGTTACCTCAAAATATGCAAAATCTTCTCTGCTGTGCTCCCCGGCCTCACCTAGTTTCCCCTCGAAGAAACAAAATTCCAGCTACTTGACTGATTTCATTTTGAGCCTTCGGGAGTCAGAGATGCTTAATGTAACTGCATCCTCGAGGAGATAAGATGACCCGCACTTGGCCATGCTTGATGTCTGGGTTCGCAGGCTTTTCAGTCGTTACGGAATTCATCAGTTTGCTTTGTATTTTATTTCCTCTGGTCCTTGATGCAAAGACTAGAATTTCTCTCCCCTAAAACTTAAAATCTTACAAATCATGAAACTGCTCACGTTACCACATCGTTAGATTAATATCAACTTTATTAAGATGTGTTGTCTTGTGTTTTGATGTTGCTCAATTTGAATTTTGATGGGTATTGTTTTGGTAATTTTGCAATCTGTATGGGTTTATATTTTTAATGAAGTGTATTTTGTGCAATCCTTCTTTTTTCTGTCTTTTGTTTTCTCGAGACAGGGTTTCTCTGTGTAACAATTCTGGCTGTCCTGGAACTCACTCTGTGTAATCACTCTTAGGAAAATAAAACAGAAGGAAAAATACTAAAAACACAGATTAACAAACACAGGTCTTGTGATAACTAAAATGGAAGACTTGTTTTCCTTAAATTTGGAAGAATGCAACCAAGTGGAGCTTTGATGAGTCCACATGACCAAGATGAGCCAGACACTCCCTCCATTCTTCCTGTGACCAAGGATAAAGAAGCATCACTGATACCCCACTGCCCCAGAGAAGCCCTGAACTGAGCAGTTTAATTTTCTTCCCTGAATCACCCAGGTGATGTAAAGAGGAGGAAATCTGGCCAGCAACATGGAAAAGTAGAAGAGACAGACAAGAAGTGCTGATGAGAAACCAAGGAAATGCGTGCTTACCAAGCTGTGGGGACAGCATCTAACGAGTATTCAAGACAAGACCTGCCTTTATGAGTCACCACATCGTGATGACAGAAACTGCAGAAAGGACAAACTCTCAAGAGAAAACAAATGCCATGAACAGGAACCAGAGCGTAACACAGGCATCTTCCACCTCAGCCTTGGGTACAGGTAGCACTGACCTCGCATCCAATGAAGACAGTTCCCTCACACTTTCTTTCCCCAGGTGAGAGCACTGTGGACCACAGGTTTATGTCACACTGAAGTGAAAATTGTACTCACGACTGCTATGTGGTTATGTTATAAGATAAAGCCCTTCAAGGAAAACTAGACTCCAAAAAGGTCATGAAAAGGCAGCCCTGTGGTTGCGCATTGTGCCCCTAGTATAATAAACAGTACTGATATGTTTGGACTTTCCCCCTCCTCGGGTATGGACACGGGAAGAAATGAAGAGAGCACTCACCATAAACCGACCATACTAACTCCTCATTCTTGAGCTTCAAGCTTATAAACTGTGTGAAAGTGAATTCCTGATTCTTAAACTTTGCAAGGCATGCTACTTTGGGCTTTCGTTTTTGGGGGGAAAGTAACAAAAATCATGGAAAGGGTTAGAAAAGAACATTCTGAATGGTAGATGCAGATTGTCATTACCTGGTAAGGAATTCAAGGAATATTTTAGAGAAAAAGCCTACATTACAGGAGAGAAAGAAAACTCCCTACAGAATTTTTCTGCTGATCCACAGACCACTAAGAAGGTTCAGAAAGACTTATTCGTGCTAGTTGGTTACTTCCTCCTAAGACGCATGAGGCTAATCCATGTGGCTTCAGTGTAACATGAGGGGCCTGCTCGTTGGGGTTACTGTCCCGCCCGGTACCCCACAGCCAGCAAGCCCCAAAGAAAATCACACAGAGAGTCTACATTAGGTTATAAACTGATTGGCCCATTAGCTCAGTCTTCCTACCAGCTCCCATAACTTATATTAACCCATATTTTTATCTATGTCAGCCACATGGCCGGTACCTTTTCTCAGCTGGGACAGGGACATATCCTGCTTCCTTGGTGGTCTGCGCAGGAATAAGGGAGCTTCCTGCTTTCCAGACGTTCTCCTCGCCCTGCAGCTACTTCCTGTCTGGTTGACCCACCTATACTTCCTACCTGGCCAATCAGCATTTATTTAAAACATGATTCACAGAATACAGACAAGTCTCCCACACCACTTCAGAATCAAAGAAACATGCCAGAATGAGAACGTGATCACTATCCATGTTATCAAAGAAAGAGAACTGGGCTTCCTGTCTAAAAGCTTGAGTTCTCTCGTGTGGGAAGCTAAAAGACAGTTTGTACAACACTCAATGATCTTTATAAATGGCCTGTGTTAGTTACCGTACTCACTGCTATAACCGAATAACTGACAGGAAGCAACTTAATGGAGCGGGGATTTATTTAACTCGTGAGGTGTGGAGAGATGCAATCCCACATGGTGGAAAAGGCATGGCACCAGGAAGTTCCTTGCTGGAGGGCAGCCAGAGATCTTGGCAGAACAGGAAGCAGAGAGGTCTGCCTGGAACCAGGGCTGAGATACAAGCCTGAAAGTCCACAGTGACTCACTTTCCCCAGTTGTGTTCTGTCTCACAAGGTTCCTCAGCTTCCCCAAAACGACACTAGCAGCTCATGACTGAGTGTGAACACACAAGAACCTGTGGGGGACATTTCACATTCCAGCCATAATGGCACCTGACCTATACTCTATGCTGATGAAGAAATGAAGAGTGAGTACAAAAATCATAGGGCAACAATATCAAGGAAGGTGGGTTTCATCTTTGTAAACAAGACAATTAATCATGATCCCTGTGCTCTATCACACTTGCCATACAGAAAAATAAGGACAACACAAACAGCTTCTGCCTAAAACCACAGTGGTTGGCCAATGGCATTTCTCAGGATAGAGTTTTAGATGTCTAGCCAAGGACTAACCATGAAAATTTTCTCATGCCAATTAAATCATGTGAGTCCCCAGTGAAATAAGGAGGTTCAGATAAAAAACAGAGTGATGACTAGGGACAATCAAATTCTACTTCAGTAAAAAAAGAATCAGAATATTCTTTCCACAGACATTATCAAAGGATAAATAATTGTCTAAAAATTTCAAAGTCCAGGCAATCATACATAGTACCATATCACTGTTTATTTAGTATCATAGTACATGTATGATTTCAAAATACAAAGACAAAACTCTAAAATAAAATAGTCTGTGGGTGGTTACAAATAATAATTATACCATATTTAGACAGTGAATCAAAATAGTAATACAAACCATCTCCTTGCTCTAAATATGATGCCCTACTGCATGATGGTGACATTCATGGGCAAACTGAAACCTGTAATCCCAGCATGAAAGACGCGGAGGCTAAAAGATCATGAGTTCAAGGGAAGTCTGGACTGTCCATCAAAACCCTGTATCAAAAACTAAAATGTATTTTTAAAAATGGCAGCAGTTAAAGGAGGCTACATTTGTAGAATAAAAGTAGAATGAAAGGAAAATTAATTAACCTGTGAAATTGCAGTACCATTTTAGCTAGATAATTATTGAGGGAAATCTTGAAAATGATGTTATCGCTAGAAATCTGTAAGATGACAGTGTAATACATCACTGCTCATCTGAAAAGTGAACCAGTGTCAAATGCATCCATACAAGCAGACAGAAAAATACTGTGTAATTTACTTCATCTCAAAGCCTCTATATTTGAGGTACAGTTATTATCACCATTATACAGGTGAGAAAAAAATTATCAGGGAGAGGAAGACTTGTGTCAACAATAGTTTATGAAAATTAAGTCAGTAGATTGGCTAAGATTTAAATACAACTGGGCTCTATGATGTGTAGTCCTAACTATTTCACTGAGACACAAAACAGTAACTAGTAACACAATATTTTTTTTAATTTTCAAAATTAAAATATAATTATATCATTTTCCCTTTCCCCATTCCTTCCTCCGACTCCTCCCATATACCCCAAATTCCCTATCTTACTCCCTCTGGAGTTCATGATCTCGTGTGTGTGTGTGTGTGTGTGTGTGTGTGTGTGTGTGTGTTAATAAATATATGAATACCACATGCTCGGTTTCTTCAGTATTACTTATGTGTATGAGATTTCAGGCCTGATCACGTGGTATTGTTCAATTAAGAAGCGTTCACACCTCACACTCTCAATGTTCCTTAGTTGCCTATAGTTCTTTGTCTAGGGGCAGGACCCTGTGAGATTTCCCTCTTCCGTATTGGTATGCCTATTGATATTGTCTTTGTTCTAATCTTTTAAGACAGTCATCATTGAAATATCATGGATGAAGTAGTCCTGTCATTTCTAGGAGACACAGAAGATTTTCTGGTTCTCTGGATTTCCACTTGCCAGATTTGGTGGTGCAGGCCTTTAACCCCAGCACTTGGAAAACAGAGGCAGGTGGGTCTCTGTGAGTTCAAGGTCAGCCCCTTCTACACAATAATCTTTCCACTTACTCTTCCACAAGGTTCCCTGAGCCTTATGTGAAGAAGTTGGTACAAGAAAAAGTTTATGGACAATTTTAGAATACTCATAGTTTAAAAAAAAACAGCAAGAAAAAATATTAGAGTTGTTAGTATTCAGACATCTGTAGTGGCCTGCCCTTTGGGTCCTGTCAGGATACATTCCCCAACTGCAGCCACTAAGTGCACCCACTGTGCACATTTGCTAAGCTGTCCTTTAAAAGATGGGCCTTGCCTACTTCCTCTCTCTCTCTCTCTCTCTCTCTCTCTCTCTCTCTCTCTCTTTCATTCTCTCTCCTTCCTCCCTCTCTTTCTTTCTCTTCTACCACTCTTTTCCCAGGAACTGGTTTCTGCCTCCCTGCCCCTTTCTCAGCCCCTTCTCTCTTCTCTTCCAATAAACCTCCTATGTGATCCTTGTTGCATGGTGTGACTTCTCTTCATGACGTTTAGAAATAAATTACAATGAAGATTCCATGCAGTATTCTTTTTGCAGAGTAGTAAGTTTTCCCTAGTGATGACTGATTTTGGCTGTCTCCACAGTCATGACTCATCTAGGAGATTCATGAGTCATACTTCAGAGTATGTCTGTGCAGACATAATCAGATCAAGTTGTTCCTGAGCAGTGAATACATTGATCTCTTGAGTGATTCGTTAATATGATGGGAGTATTTGGAAGTGTTGAAAAGGAAGAGTTGGCACCTAATTGAAGGAAGTAATTCTATGAGTATTCTAAAATTGTCCATAAACTTTTTCATGTCTCAGGGAGTCAATATTGTGCCCTAGTTTCTTCCTACATGTTCTCTTCTCTGCTTCTTGTCTGTCACAAACAGGCTCCTCTTTACATACCCCTACCATCATACTCTTTTGTTTCTCAGGTTCTATTTACACACTCCTGTAGGCAGAATTTTCTGTCCCATCAGCCAGCTCCTAAATAGCCACACAGAGACTTCTCATTTATTACAAATTCTCAGCCAATAGCTTAGGGTTATTACTATCTAGCTCTTATAGCTTAAATTAACCATATTTCTCATCTACATTCTACCACATGGCTCAATGCCTTTAACATGGCATATTCATCTTCCTTCTCTCCACATCTCTGAGTCACCTCACGGTTCTGCCCTTCTTCTTCCCAGTGTTCTCTCAGTCTGGTTCTCTCACCTAACCTTATCCTGCCTAGTTATTGGCCAGTTAGCTCTTTATAAAACCAATGAGAGCAACACATCTTCAGAGTGTGCAAAAGAATTATTCCACAGCACACTCCTACCATCACATTGTTCTGTTTCACAATGGTCCAAGAAACACAAAAACAGAAGTCCAGGGACTTGACTGTAAGCGTTACAGCTCAGATGGAAAGGTATCCTGGCAGTTTGGAGTCAAGGAATACCACAGTCACACCACACAAAAGCACTCACACAAGAGATTTATTGGTAGGGAAAAAAATTACAGGAAGGTGACTACCTCTGCTCAGGCAAGAGAGTTCTGTGGGGTAACCTGACAGTTGAAAGTCCCCAAAGGAAGAACTTGGTCACTCCTGTGGCTCAAGGGACTTGAATTGGACTCTCAGAAATCAGAAGCCCAAACAGATAATTCCTCACTGAATTTGTTCTCTCAGGTACTGTATCATAAAAAAAGAAAGAGAAAGAAAAATAGGAAGAAAGAAAGGTAACTAATGCCAACAATACATCATGTATGATCTACCATGTGGTGCCAACAATACACAATGTGTGGTCTACCATGTGATGCTAACCATACACCTTGTATGGTCTACCATGTGGTGCCAACCACACACCATGTATTGTGTACCACGTGGTACCAACCATACACCTTTTATGGTCTACCATGTGGTGCCAACCATATACCATGTGTGGTTTACCACATGGTGCTGAGTTAGAGGCAGGAACATAAAGTAGCAAGACTTTTGTTGTATCTCCATAGCTTGAGATCTATGTTCAAACTATAAATACTGAGTCCAAGCATGGAGACTTTCAGATAATATTCATCAAGAATTCCTGATCCTTACTTGAACATTATGGTTCTCCAGCTTGGCTCCAATAGACTGCACAAGACAATTTCCCTATCTGACCTACTTTTAAGAAGCAATTTCAGAAGAGAGTTGCCAATTCAAAAATGAAGCGTAGAAAAATCTCCAGAATCTAAGTTTTATTCTTCCAAATCTGAGGATTTGTTGTCTGAACAACATAGTTACAGGTGTATTTTATTAACAAGCTACTTAAATTTGTGCATTCTCTTTATTATTATTTACAAATGCTCTATAGTTTTGTAACACTCTCCCACTGATGAACACCTAGAATCTAGCCATGGGATGTCTCATGGCATCCCTCATCTGAACTGTGGTCTATTTACATTGCTGTTTCCATTTGCTACACAGCCCTCAAATACAGTTCAATCCTACATCTTAGAATCTATAGCTGACATGCCACTTTTAATTATGCACCTCATACTGTGGCTTTAAAAATTAAATCCTGCAGTCAAAATAGTAAAACAGCACATTTTTAAATCTATAAGTTAGCTATTATTATATTACTTGTGCTAATTGCAAATTATGACTTTCCATTTCATTATCACACCTATCTTCTCTAAATGAGAATTAATTTTATTTTACCAAATTTTTCAATCTGCTGTTTTTCACAGAATGCGTTATCAATAAATACTTAGGTGGCTGAAAATGGAACATTGAAATCTTGACAAATACTCATTTTTATACTCTGTAATTTCTAAACCATGTTCAGGTAGTAAGATATGCAGAACCTTTCTTATCAAGAGATTTGTGGTACAAAACAGTTGTTAAAATATCTGTCAAGGCAATAAACTCCCATTCCAAGAAATAACTAGGTGGTCCTGACCTTAAGATCTCATGTGAGCTATAAATCTAGGGAGAAGATGGTTTACAGCCAACCATCAATCTGTAGATGTGTTTCCCCATAAATTTTAGAAGTCTTTTGTTGGCTCACAAATCTCCTCATCAAATATGATTGACAAAGTTCTAAAATCCTAACTGTGCAGTCATTTCAGACAATATACATATTAGTGTTTTAAAAGTTAATATGAGTATCTAGCATAATTAATAGCACTTACTAGTAGCTAAGAGAAAATGGATTGCGGAAAGTTGATAACAATGAAAAAGTGCCTTCTGGCTCAGGAGCCTGGAAAAGATACTGAGAATGCCATCCGGAACAATGGAAGTGATGGAGCACAGAGATGCGGGAAATGCCCCATCCCTGTGCCTTTCTGAGAGCTATTTCCTCTATGCTCAGCTCCAGTCTCTCAAATATTGTGAGTGGAGAGAATTCTCCCACCGAGGGAATCATATTTCCTGTCACAGATATTATAATTAATATAGTATTCATGATAATCCATAATCTTTGCATTCACTGATAGTGAAATCCAGCACTCTCAGGACTTCTTTTGATCCCTTTTTCAGTACGTTTCGTTTGAGATTTTCTTTGCCTTTTCACTGACTCGTCTTCAAAAGGAAAGATGAAACAAACGTGAGAACATGCTTTAGTCTGCTAATAATCAATTTGATGTGCAATTACAAGGCTATTTAGAAAAAATATATAATTATTTTCCAAATGAGAATCTATACTCCCAGAGGTGAAGTGAAGTTGGTGAACTGGGTCGTGCTGAAAGCAGGGAAAACTGATCAACATTTTGGCAAACACATCAGAAACAACTACAGAATGATCCTATCCCAGTTCCAAAAATATCATGCCTTGTGACCTGTAATCTCGTTTGCAGAAAATCATCTGAAAGCCAAAGGAAAAGATAAGCTCTGCTCATGGGTGTGTTCATTGCAATATTGCTCACAGAAAGGAAAACGGGAAGCAACTTTGAGGATTAATTGAATTACCTGTTTTAAAGCACCTGTGTTCTTTGTTCCTCAGCAACAAATGCACCTCTAACTTAATACCTATATAAACCCTGTGAAATAAAGGAAAAATAAAAGGCAAGGCAAAGTTAGTGCTTCACTTTCAAAATACATGTCGGCCTAAGGGTAATTGCTATTGCTGAAGTTGAGGACACGTGATCGAGATATAATAATAGCAAATGGTAGAACCCACATCCACGCCCCCACGAGCTGCTCCACAGACTGAGCTCTTAACCACCTCCCTCTCATGCGTCCCCATTATTAGCCCTTCAAACTGTTCCCGATTTTAAAACATGACAGTTCAGTGAGAAGCAAGACGCCCTGCATTAGGAATTCCTGTGCACTGCTACAGAAGGCCATACGAATTCAAAACTCTTCTATAGAATTTTTCAACCAGATTCATGTTGTGTAAGAGATGAATAACATTTTTAAAATGATACTTGTGTTGATTTTTTGTTTTTATTTTTTATACTGATTTGTTTGGGATATTTTTAATTTGCTAGTTTTTTTTTCTAGAAAGAGAAAGAGGGCATGGGCTTGGAAAGGTGGGGGCATGGAAAGGATACAGGAGAGATGGAGGTTGATCAGAATATATAGCATGAAAAATTATTTCTGATAAAAAAAGAAATTAAAATTATATCATTTTCTCATCCGTTTTCTAAAAATAAATAAATAAACTTTCTTTTTTAAAAATTCATGCTAAAGTACTAATGTTTGGGGTGTGATAAGGAAAGTCTTATGGTTTTAAACATGTTTCTAAAAATACATACTGGTAAGGGAGAACTATGTGAGAACTTACTTCAAAAACGAGATGGGGATTATGTGGGCTCATGCGATTGAGCATTTACATCTGGTTTATGGAACTGTTTAGGAAAGATTAGGATCTGTGGCCCTATTGGAGGAGATGTGTCTCTGGCCCTGGGCTTGGAGGTTTCAAAAGATTCATGCCATTTTAAATGTGCCCCTCTGCCTGCTGCATTCAAATCAAGACACGAGCTCTCAGCTGTCCCTTCCACCATCCCTTTGCTGTGTCACCATGGGCTCAAACCCTCTGGAACAGAAAGCCCAACTGACACTTTTTTTTGTAATTTTTCTTAGTCATGGTGTTTTATCATAGCAACAGTGGAACCAATACCCAACAGCTGTTGGGTGACTGAGAACCTGAGACTGCATAGCCCAGGGACCTGGGGAAAGCCAAATAATACTGGTCTAAAAATTATAGTCATAAGATGGCTTTTAATGATATTCTGCAATATTTATAGATGGATGCCTTGTACAGTAGTCATCAGAGAAGCTTCCTCCTGCAGCAGATGGGAACAAATATAGAGACCCATAGCCAGACATTAGGCAGAGAGTGAGAGACCTTGAAAAACTCAGCCCTTGGTAAGAAACCTGGCGCTAGAGAATTCCCAGGAATCCACAAGTTAACACCCTAAGCGATAGTGGAGAGGGTGCCCAAACTGGCCTTGTCCTGTAGTCAGATTGATGAATATCTTAAATGTCACCATAGAACCCTCATCCAGCAACTGATGGAAACAGAGACAGAGACCTTCAGCAGAGCACTGGGCTCCCAAAGTCCAGTTAAAGAGTGGGAGGAGTGAGACTATGAGCAAAGATGTCAAGACTATGATGGGCACATCCACTAAAACAGCTTACCTGAGCTAATGGGAGCTCACCAACTCCAGATGGACAGGGAAGAAACCAGAATAGGACCAAAGTAGGCACTCTGAATGTGGGTGATAGTTATATGGCTGGGGTAGACTGTAGAGCCACTGGCAGTGGCACCAGGACTTATCCCTCCTGCTTATACTGGCTTTTTGGGAACCCATCTCTTTGGATGGATACCTTGCTCAGTCTAGATATAGTAGGGAGGGCCTTGTCCTTCCCCCAAAGCAATGTGCCTTACCCTCTCTGAGGAGTAGAAGGTGGAGGGAATGGGAAGAGTGGAGGGAGTGGGAACTGGAATTGGTATGTAAAATGGAAAAAAAATAAGATAATTTGTTTTCTTTAAAAAAAAATAATAAAGAAAAAGAAAAACTCAGCCCTAAATGGGATGTCTCCATCAAATCTCTCCCCTTAAAGCTCAGGAAACCCTGTGGAAGAGAAGGTGAAAGAAAAATGTAAGAGCCAGAGGGGGTGTAGGAAACCAAGGAGAGAGAAAGGCCCTCTAAATTAGCACGAGCAAGGTTCATCTGAACTCACAGAGACTGAGGCAGCAGGCACAGGTCCTGCACGGGTCTGCACCAGTCTCCTGTGTATGTATTATGGCTTCCAGTTCAGTGTTTTCACGGGACTCCTGAGTGTGTAAACCAGCGGGTCTCTGATTCTTATGTCTTCTTTTGGATCGCTTTCCTTCTGTTGCTTTATCTTGTTCAACTTTGACATGACAGTTTTCGTTTTTATCTTATTATATTTTATTTTGTAATGTTTTTAAATGGGTGAATGAATAAAAATCTGGCCAAGGGTAAGGTCAACAGCTAGACAATCACTTATATCTGCTGGGAGGGGGAGATATCAGCTCTCCTATGGAGTGACGCTGGGTGTGTATGTCAGCCACTCCAGGACAGAATTCGTTCAGGAGTAGCTGACCAAGACACATGGATTCCACAGCTCTTTCATATGATTTTATTTGGCCACAGTTTGATAGAGAGGGGTGGGGTGGTTTTATTTTGCTCTTTTGGTTTTGTGTGATTTTGTTGTTGTATTGGGTTTTGGCTTGTTTTTTTTAAGAAAATTTAAATGTGGGTAAGAAGGGGAGAGGGTCTGGAAGAACTTGGAGGAGAGAAAAATAGGATCAAAATATATCTAAACTTAAAAATTATTTTAAAAAAATAAAAATATAAAAAAAAATAACTAAGGCAGAATGTCTAGATAAAGCAACACGAAGCATGCATTTGAAAGTGTAGCATCTGGGGAGTGAATGGATGAGGGTTGATTTTACCAGTTTTTCTCTATCAGATCCAATTTGATGTTTTCTATGATAAAATGCTCAAAACTCATAATAGGTGCATATCAAAATTTGTGTGCAGAACTAATAATTGAATAGCTATGTAAAATAGTATAGGTAATGACTAAAATCCCTCCCTAGTCGTGGTAAAAGTCACCCAACAGTTTATGGTATGTTTATATGCTTAAGCATTACATGGCTAGCAAGTGTTCACATTTTTCCCCAAAGGTTAGTTGATTATATTATAAAAATATCCATAACACAACATTAACTTAGGAAAATGTTTATCCATTGATAAAAGTTATTAAGAAACATATTAAAATATTACCAATAGTTAATCTTAGCCAAACAATAAGAAAATAAGTATGCAATGGTTATATCTAAGTAGTCACAGATGGTTTTTTCTCTTAATTTGTACACATTTGCAGATATTTCTACCATGGAAGTAGACTGTTTCTGCTCATTCAAAGATCAAGTCTATTAAGGAATTTAAAGAACATATAGAAATCTGTGTTCAAAGAGTGAAGAACTCGCTGGAGAGTGGTGAGGCTTTCCTGCAGAGAGGATGCCACAGTTGTTCAATCCCCTGCTGGACAGAGATGAGAGCGCATGTCTCCAATGGTCAGAGCTGGCAGCTCATCAGCTGCTCACTCCAAACTCTACCAGCATCCCACAGTCAGGAGTTCAGGGCCCAAGGGATACCCATCCTGCTCACTCCAAACTCTACCAGCATCTTACAGTCAGGAGCTCAGGCCACAATGGATACCCAGGCTGCTTACTCCAAACTCTACCAGCATCCCACAGTCAGGAGCTCAGGGCACAAGGGATACCCAGGCTGCTCACTCCAAACTCTACCAGCATCCCACA
>JAQHUG010000286.1:1042551-1071716 GCA_028555095.1 Dicrostonyx torquatus
GCATCCCACATTCAGGAGCTCAGGGCCCAAGGGATACCCAGGCTGCTCACTCCAAACTCTACCAGCATCCCACATTCAGGAGCTCAGGGCCCAAGAGATACCGAGGCTGCTCACTCCAAACTCTACCAGCATCCCACACTCAGGAGCTCAGGGCCCAAGAGATACCCAGGCTGCTCACTCCAAACTCTACCAGCATCCCACAGTCAGGAGCTCAGGGCACAAGGGATACCCTGGTCTTATCCAGCAGCCTCAGTTCATTTGCTTAGCATGTGCAAAAAGATGTGGACAGATAAATGCTGATCTTTAAAAGAACTACAAAAAGAAATGCTGAGCAAAGTGATAAATATAGAGGCGACTTATACACTACGTACATGGTGAAGTGGCACTACTTCTAGGTGAAAAAATGAATTTATGCCCCGGCAATGCTGAAGCATGCATGGGCAACCCGCGTATGGCGATTCTGTTGAACTTGTCTATATTGAGTTTCGTGGTCTAAGCTGATGAGGATGACTGAGTCTCTTCCTCATACCTGGAGACAAAACAATTTGACATGTACCAATAATGAAAAGGAAAAGAAAACAGTCTTAGGATGGGTGATCATTGATCTGGCAAAACATGGTAAACTTTGTATTGTTGAAAATATTGTTGTTCCAAACTCTCTGTCTTCTGCCCTCATTCATGTTCATAGATATGTCTGATGAAACGTTGCTGAGAAGTGGTGGATGGACACATCTGATTAGCCTGTTACCAGAGAGGTCGTCAGAGAAGAATGGCTCCAAGTGCATGCCTGCCTCAGCACTGCTGCTCAGCACCTCGAAATATTGTCTGAAATTCTGGATTTATCCTTGAATTTAAAATGAATGAAAAGGTCTTCCTCCCCAGCGATTCCCTGACCTTTGAACATGTGAACTCAGCCAAAGCCTTCTTAAAGGTTTCATCTCAAAAGAACAACTCGGGCAGAATATGGACATGAAAATCCTTTATTTGATGAGTTCTGAAACTTTCACATTTTCTCGCAGCAGTTGAAACAGTTCCTCTTCTGTTATGGAGCCTTCAAGCTCCGAAAAACACACTTATGCTAACACCCAAAAACCATGTGACATCATTAGATATGTATATGAATATCATTTTAACTTTGATTCACAATCTTACCATTTTGATATTTTAGTCAGTGAACTGGCCAAAAATATCCCTGGGGGACCAGTGAGAAATATGTAAAAACACTTGTCACACAAGTCTGAAGACGAGTTCAATTCCTAGAACCTACAGAAATATGGAAAGAGAAAACTGGCTCCATGAAGCCATCCTCTGACCTCCACACATATGTACTCACCACTCCCAACATACACACAATAAAAATTTTAAATGTAAAAATATATTTATGATATTATTGATCATGCATACTTCTGACACCTATGAACCACAGGCTTGGGGCACTGTCCCACTCCCCCAGCCTAAAGAGCTGTTCTCCTTCCTCTTCTGCCAGTACTCCAGATCTCAGCGTCCTGGCTTCCCTATGCCTGCTCATCCTTCAGAATCTGGATGCACCATCACTATGAGTTAGGGACAGTAGAGTCTGAAGCTAGACTCTGAGCAAGCTCACACTCTATATGCTGGCATGCATGGCTACTGTCAATCTCCCCAGCCTGAGACTCCCATTTCCTGGCAGATTCACTAGAACCACCACCACAAAGTGCACTCACAAACCAGTCTGGATGCCAAAGGTTTCCTCAGATGCTCTTCCTGAGCAAGGAGGCAGAAAAGGCCTTTCCAGAAGAACTGACAACTGAGAATCCCAAGAGCGCCCATTGCCTTTATGATGCCCACCGCTTAGATGCTGATGCTTTCTCACCAATACCAAAGGGGAGCATCTTCTTTACAAAACCATGCTACAAAATCTGGAAGAGATCATTAATCATGGAAAATGCACAAAAGTCAACACAAGGTACAAGGGATATGCAAACTTAAGAAACATAACACCACCAAAGAACATGGTCTAGTATGAAACTCAAAGATACAGAAACCTACAAATTGCTTCAAAAAGAAGTCAAAACTGTTTTTTTTTTTTAGAAAGCTTGGGAATTCAGAGTGTGATGGTGCACACTTCTAATACCAGTACTCAAAGATTAAGACATGTAGGTCTCTGTGAATTGGAGGCCACCCTGGTCTACATAGCAAGTTCCAAGCCAGTCAAGGCTACACACTGATATACCTTCTCAATAAATCAATCAATAAATAAAACTGAGCAAAACTTCTACAGCTGAGGAACACATTGAATTAAAAATTTAAAACTCACAATAGACTGTCCTCGCTGGAACTCACAGAGATCCACCTGACTCTGCTGCCTCCTGAGTGCTAAGATTAAAGGCATGCACCACCACCGCCCGACAACATTTGACTTCTTAAAGTAGAAGTAATATGTGAAAATATCTACTGAATGAGGTGGGGGAGAATAAAAAGGATTTTTTTAAAGCCTATGCAGTCTATAGAGTTTTGTGAAGAAAACTAACTTCCACAAGTGAGACATTCACGAGAAGCAAAGTAAGAGGACAGATGGTGTGTGTTAACTGATAAAGGTCAAAACCTTCTCACACCTGAGGGAACATGCACACATCCAGGAAAGGAGGGTGGTAGTGACGCTACAGCCTTGTCTACATCGCTATCACACTGTGTCTTTCATGTTTAGAAATAATATTTTTATTTATTCTTTGAAAGTTCTATACAGTGTGTCTTAATAATTTCCATTCCCTGCTTTCTTCAACTTTCTCTAAGCCCCAAAATATCCCCTGCCTGACTTCATGCCCATTTTTTATATATATAACCCACTGAGTACCTTTAGATGGTATGAAGTTTTTATTAGCCAATTATTCTTCAGTAAAGCTCTTTAGAGTGTCTAAATGCATTTTAATCTCGTATTTTATAAAAATCCTTGCTGAAGTCTGGTACTCAAGGAAGTTTCCATTTGTCTTTATCCTGCTCGAGGGCAGCTGTCTACTAGAGCACATCACAGCGCTGCACACACACATACAGGTGGACGTGCAGCTCAGCTAATCGCTGCCATCTGTTAAACTATTGTCTGATCTATAACACGGAGAGTGACGTATAGAGCCTGCCTGACTTACAGGGCTTTGACGTAGAATTTTTCAGTGTCAAGATGTTGCAAAAGGAAGATGCTTTCAGTAGAAACGATACTGCAGATTTTGAATTTCCATTTTTCTATGCTGGAGATAAGCAATATGACACTTCTCTGTGGTGCTGTACCATGGAAAGCGGTCCCAGCCAGCCATGTAATAAAGATAACCGATACTGTTTCTATACTGCACTATGTGACTGATGCAGGTGAACTATAGCAAGTGCATTTTGACTTTCATTAATTTCAGTTTACAGTGGGTTCTTAGAATGTAACTCCATCATAATTTGGAAAAATTAATTCTCTAACTCTGGTTAATCACTATGATAAAATGAGACTTCTAGAATAAATGTCACATTTTGTGTGAGTTACAATAAAAAAAAAGAAAAACATATCTGAATCAGTAACTGAGCAAGAAATGTAGAAAAATCCAGTCTATTTCACAACACCCAGCATCTTTAGAAATGAAATTAATGAACACCTGCACCATGGAAGAGTTGGATATTAAAGCCCATGCTGCAAGTAGCTACTGTACAAGATCAATTTCAAATGACAACCTGAAGGTTTGTGCAGCCGCATTCACCTCTGTTTGTCAGAAGCCATTTCATTTCCTATGATTCATTTCATTTGTACTATAATGTATTAGTTGGATAGTCTATTGATCCTTGTTCCATGCAGTTTGGGCTTTCACAGGCAGACAAAAATTCATTTTGAAAGATAAGTATTGTAATCTGCTCACCTTTGAAAGATAAGTATTGTAATCTGCTCACCAGTAGCACTAATGACATTAACAACAACAAAAAAAAAACACGTCTGGGCAGTAAACTGTTCTACTGAGATGCTGTTAAAGGTAACTCTGGCTTCAGAGGGAACAGGGAGTTGGCTGGGTTTTTGTACAGTCATTTCTATTGATGCATGGGCAAGTAGATAATTAGGGTCTAAGCAAACCACTCCACAAATCTGGATAGGTGCATAGTCAAATCTTTATATCTTCCCAATAAATTAATAGCTTGAACATCACTTGCAGCATCAAAAGAAACTTAATCAGTAAATATTGAGTGAGTGCAGTACAAGTCACTTTTCTGAGTCACAAGTTAAGCTTCAGTTACTGGTCCTGCCTTTAGAGACTATTCCATCCCTCAGTTACCTAAGAACATAGCAAGTCTAAATTTTCGTCTAGCAGGCCACCCTCTACGACTGTGATGTTTAGCCAACTGTTCCACTCTGATCACACAGGGCTGAAACACCTGCCAATAGTGTGGCGGTTGGTGCTGGGAGCTGATTTTTGCTAGCAGAGCTAATGATCATTAGATCATTCCCATATAAAAACCAAATGACTCTTAGAATAAGGATAACCCAATGTGATCTAAGCAAACCCACAGCTGAGCCTTCTGTGGTCCATCATTAGCTTGTCCCACCCGGGAAACCAAAGATGAGGGTGCTTTGACTGTGGGGCCCTCGAGCTACTTGTTTTTCCCAATCTAAAACTACATCTCTTCAGAGATCTGGCAGCAGTTCACTTTCCATCTGTGAAACCCTGAGTCTGATTGTGCATACCCTTCTTCATAAAAAGACATTTCGCAGTCCCCTGAGGGCATTACATCACCATGCATTCGCCCAGTCCTCCTTTCTGTCAGACCTCTCCATCAGGCCTTGTTCTTAGTTCCTCTACCTGCAAGAAGATCCTTTACTGAAGAAGCTGATCTCATATCTATGAAGGGTTCACACCTACGAAGAAAAACAAAAGACTTTCTGACCAAAAGACTTCCGTTGAGCATCCCTTACAAGAACAAGTGAAGTGTAAACAAAGAAAAGGAAAAACTATTTAACAGTTTAATGACGCTGGAAGCTAACATCAATTCCTTTCCCAAGAGTAATCACCCTAAATAGAGGTGAGCTTATCAAAATAAAAAAGTATTTGAGCGTTTTTAGCTATTCATCTAACCGGAAATTGTATATAAACAAACTAAAATTTGAAAACAGATAATCCAATCAACAGGTGACAGGGGGACTGAATCACAAAAGATACACAGATCACCATAAGTCTGTGGGGAACGCTCAGCATTCTTTTTGTTGTTGTTTTGTTTAGAATTTCACTTTTTATTGGATATAAACAAATATTAATTTATATCATAGGACTAAAAACATAGGTATTAAAGAAGAAACATAAAATGGAAAAAAAAAACAGAGCATCATGAAAAATTGGGGACTGGCCACATCGGATGGCTACATGTAGAAAAATGCAAATAGATACCCGTTTAACACCCAGTACAAAATTCTATACCAAGTAGACCACGGACCTTGAGAGAAGGCCAGATACCCTGGAACATATAGAAGAGAAAGTAGGGAGTGTCTTTGTCTTGAATTCATTGGTACAGGAAATACCTTTGGCAATGGACAGCAATAACGAAGGAATTAAGAACAACAGTTAATAAATGAAACCTAATGAAGCCAAAAAGCTTTTTTATTAATTAATTGATGAAGTAATTTTCCCAGCTTTATCAGAGTTTTCTCCTCCTTCCTTCCTCCCCTCCCAGTTCCTCCCTCCAACCTTCCCTGCCATCCACAGTTCCTCCTTTCTCTTCAGAAAAGGGCGGGCATGGCATACCAAGTTGCAGTAAGACTAGGTACTTCTTCTCCTAATAAGGCTGGACAAAGCAACCGATAGGAGGAGAGGGTCCCAGAAGTACATAAAGGAGTCAGAGACAGCCCCTGCTCCCGCTGGTAGGAGTCCCCAAGTAGACCAAGCTACACAACTGTGACATATGTGCAGAGGGCCTAAGTCAGTCCCATGAAAGCTCTCTGGTTGGCGTTTCAGTCTCTATGAGCCCCTATGGACCCAAGTTACTTTATTCGTGGATTTTCTTATGGTGTCCTTGGCCCCTCTGGCTCCCAAAATCCTTCCTCCCTCTCTTCCACAAGATTTCTTGAGGTCTTCCTAATGCTTGGATGTGGGTCTCTGCCTCTGTTTCCAGCGGTTGCTGGGATTCCAGGCACGCATCACTTTGCCTGCGGTGTTGGAGACTGAACCGAAGGCTTAGTCAATGCTAGGCAAGCACTTTACCAGCTAAGCTATATTCCCATCCCCATTATCTCTATTTTTTATTTTTCACACAATATATTTTTATCATATTCGTTCTCCTTTCCCAACTCATTCCAGTTCTGCCTCCCTACCTAACCAACTATTTGCTCTTTCTCTCTCTCAAAACAAAACAAATAAATGGAAATAAAAACAAACAATAAACCAAAAGACAAAAAAAATACAAATTGTGTCGGCTAAATGTTCCTGGGCATGGGCTCTGCCCTGGAGTATGGTTGACATACCCAGTGACACTCCATCTAAAAGAAACTGATTTTTCCCTTTCCCAGGAGATACCAATTGCAAATGTCTTCTCAGTTGAAGGTAGAACTCTGTGTTCACTTCCACTTCTCAGGGCTGGGGTTTTGTCTGGTTTGAACATGTGCAGGTCTTGGGCACATCAGTGTCCTTTTGTGTACTGAAGACACTGTTTCTTTGGAGCCACCCACCATCCTTTCTCCTTACAATCTTTCTGCCTCCTCTACTGCACAGGTCCCCAAGCCTTGAGAAGAGGGCTTTGATGAAGGCATCGCAAGGATGCTTGTGGACTAGATGCTTTGAAGTCTCCGTTCTCTGCATGTTTTCTGGCTGTGGGTGTCTGCATTAGTTCCTATCTACTGCGAGAGGAAGCTCCTCTGATGAGGGCTAAGTAACGCTCTGATTTATGGCTGTATCAATATAGCATTAGTAGTCATTTTATCGCTATGTTCCTTTAGCAGAATAATAACTTCTTAAATAATACTGTATCTAATCTGTGGATTTCCGATTCCTCTGAACACACTCCAGATTGTCTATGTCCTAATTAAAGAATAATACTGATTTTCTGTGTACCCAGTTTATACTTCTGCGAATTTTCCTCAAGGAAATAATTTTGAACAAATTGCCGTCTACATCCTCACAGCACTACTTAGGTATTTTAAAGTAATAGCACAGCACACTGTTCTAGTTTGGTTTCTGTTGCAGTGATAAAACACCGAGCAAAAGCAACTTCAGGAGAAAAGGGTTTATCTGGCTTGCAGGTCACAATCCATCTTTAAGGAAAGTCGGGGCAGAACTCTAGAGGCAGAAACTGAAGGAGAGACCATAGGGAAATACTGGTTACTGGATTATATCATGACTTGTGCTCAGCCTTCTTCCTTACATAACCCAGGACCCCCATGCCAGGGGGTAGCACTGCCTGCAGTGAGCTGGGTCCTCCCACATCGACCATTAATCAAGAAAATGCCCCACAGACGTGCCAGCAGGCCAATCTGATGGAGGCAAGCCTTCAGTTAAGAGCCCCTCTTCCCAGGTGACTCTAGTTTGTGTAGAGTTGACAAAAGTTATATAATAAAACCTATATAATAAAAATAAAAATGTATCAAAGAGGTAATTGAAAGATATATCAAGGTCTGTGATGTATAATCAAGTGGTAATAAAAGACAAAGATAGCCATGAGAGAATCTTATGGATGTAAGGAGTAGCTAAGTTTGGGAAATATACCATGTAACAAAATCTTCCTCTTGCTCCATGGGAGTACAAACAATTTTTACTTCACATGAAGCAACCTTATTTTTTTTCTGATTTTCTACAACAACAAAAGAAAAACCCCTGCAACTTTGTAATTAAAAGAAGTCATCCATCATTACTAAACAGCAAACATACTCCAAAGGCTGACTGTCCCTGGATGGGAGCTGATCCGCTGGCAGGAAGAGATGTGTCAGCTCCTCACTAAACTCCCCTGCAGACCACAACACATCAGAGCTCCTGCAGCCGCCTTACACAGCTGACTCATTACAGAGCGTGTTAATCTGGCTCCCCTGGCTGTGGCTAAGACGAGACAGAAACCTCTACAAAGGACAGAAGTTGGGTTTGCTTTCTGTTACACCTACTACATCCATGATTACTTGGTTCTGCTGAATAGCAACATCTACCCCTTTCTGTCCCCTGATTGTGGGGGCAGAATAGATATTATATAAATTTATGTATATTATATATATATAAATTTTATACATGTTCTGTTTATAGAAATATTTATATTATTGAATATATTTATTTATATATTTTATACTATATATATAAATATATAGTATATCTAGCTTATTCAAACTTCTGCAGCCTTGACTTCCCACCATGATGCAGTGTACCTTGAACTGTAGTCAAGAATAAACCCTCTTTTCAGGACATTGCTTTTGTCAAAATATATTTGAACTCTATCTTAAGATTGACTTGACCTATAATTTCTCAAATGGATCTCTTGTTTCAAGTAGGAAAAAACTTTCCCCGATGTATTTAATTCCTGATTTCAACATCAGCGCACAATGCTCATTCTTCCCTATAAATAGAAATCAGACTATCAGTATGGCGACAGCTGCCTACAGTCCCAGTCCTAGGAGAGTGGTGGCAGAAAGATCCTGAATTCAAGACCAGCCTGGTACCTGGCTCCAGAAGGAAAGGAAAGTAAGAAGCAGGGAGAGAGCCAAGTCTCATCCATCGCCGCTTCTTTGCAAGGCCTCTTCCGCAGCTTCATCTGCTGTGCTATCGATGGTAGCTGCCGAGAACTTTGAATGATGTGCGTCAGTGTCCCCTATTGATGGCTGCAATGACTACTTAACTTACCTGGGATAGCTGGCTCAGCCACAGCATCCCTGAGCCGTGGGGTGACGTGTTCCTATCCACGTGCTGATGGAGGTGTGAAATTCGGGCCTTTTCAGCCAAATCCACCCATCCTTCTCCCTTCCAGCCCTCCACTTAAGTTTCCCCGGCTCTTCTCAGCCTTGTGTTAACTTCTCCTTCCCTGGGAACCATGGTGTCCCTCCCCAAAGCATCAGCAAATAGCAGTTACTATTTTTTAGATAGAGAACACGTACATTTTAGGGGGAGAATCTCTATACTAAACACTCTATTTGGGTGGAGACGGACTAGAGAAATTTCATTTTAACCACAAGAATTCTTCTAAATGCAGTGGAGGCAAACCCATGAGGATTTTCATTTGTTTGTTTTGTTTTGTTTTTTACATCAAAACACAAGCCTAGTCTTCACACTCAACAGAAACTTGCAAACCTTTGTTTGGTAAAGAAATCAGTGATTCTTCGCACTGTATACAAGTTATTTTTGAATCGAATTATAAATGAGACAGGGAACACTGCGGGACGCTTCGCAGAGAAGCCAAGCAAAACCCTGCGGACCTACCAAGTTATGGAGAAGGAGAATCAACGAGTGTGTTCTTAATAAAGCAGAGATCCCAGGAAGGAGAATGCGGCTTAGGGAAAGAGCGAGGATTACCGGGAGAGTGGCACAAATACGAGAGGAGAATGTGTGAGAAGCTGGAAATATTCAGAACCATCAATCCAGGGCAAGGTCTACTCAGGACGTACCATCCCAGACTCCTAGGGCTGAAAAACAAGTCCCGGAGCGCCACCTAGGGCTCAAGAGCGTAAATGCATCTTCCCTCCCAGACCCGCCTGCACCTGCGGCTGGAACCTACCCGCTCTGATATTTTTAGACATAAGAAAACGGAATTCAAAAGAGAAAAACTTGATAGATACACAGCAACCTGAGAAGACGTGCTGAACTAGAACTCGGAAGGTCAGCTTTCATTCTCTGTTAGCTTTTCCCACCGGGTCAACTCACCTCTAAACCAAGTGGTCTTTTTCTTTTCTCTTTTTTTTTTTTTAACCTAATTTCTTTCTTGATTCTTTGGAAATTTCACATCATGCACCCCATTCTGTTAATTTCCCAGTCCCTCCATATCTTCCGTTCATCCTTACACCCCCAAAAAGAGAATATTTTAAAGATTAAATGAAACTTAAAAACAAAAAACTGTTTCCCAGAGCCAGTGTGGTTCTCAGACACCAACACAGACCCTGGTGGCAGTCCAGACCCTGGGCATCCGCATGACCTTTGATGATTACAAGATCCTGTATCCAGGGTCTGAGCTGATGTCCTCAATTCCTGTTACCACCAAAGGCCTTGGGGATTCCTGGAGTCTGGCCTGCCTCCTGAGGCCATGTTGGGGGGACCATGCTGCCTCTGGGCCATACTGATTAAGGTGGCCTGTGCTGCCACCCGGGCCTATGATTACATCCGAGTTATGGATGCAGATGAGGGCCATGTCTGGGTCCCTGGCCCTGCTGTTGCCAAGGTCTGTGTTGATGTCCATGACTTCTGTTACCACCGAGATGACAGGAGTCCGGGCTGCTACCTGAGGCCATGCTGGTGTCTGAGAGTCATGATGCAGCAGGTCATACAGATTAAGTGACTTGCCCTGCTGCCAAGTGCCATCGTTATGTCTAGGCCACAGCTGCATCTGGATCGGTGGCCATAAGTCAGCCAGGATCTGGTTGTAAACTGGTCTCTTGCATCCTTAACCAGGGGGTGGATAGAAATGCCCTCTACTAAATCATGGTTGTCACTGCAATTGAAAGGATGACATGTTAGGCAGGAGTCAGAGCTCTGTGAGTTCAAGGCCAGCCTGTCTACAAATGAAGTTCCAGGCCAGCCAGAGCAGCATGGTGAGACCCTGTCTCAGACAACAACAAGAGCAGTAAAGGTTCTCAAAGCAAGAAGGCATGGTTCAGGCAGATTTAGTTCTACAAAGCTAAGAAAAATTCCTGAATTTTTCTGTTTTGTATGTTATGTGTACACACTCATGCGTGCATCTCCGTTTGAACATGTGTGTGATAATTTCCTCAGTCACTCTTTGAGCAGGACCACTCACTAAACCTGGTGCTCATTAATCCTGCTAGACTGCTGGTGAGCTCCAGAGAGCAGTCTGTGCCCACCCTTCCAGGACTGGGATTACAGATGCACTGCCGCACCCAGATTAATTTTTATGTGGGTTCTGCATATCGGACATCAGGTTCCCATAATTTCATAGCAAGCACTTCATCAATGGAGCCCTCTTCTCAGCCCTGATTATTAATTTCTCATATGGACTAAGTAACGGGCTGATGATGTCAGAAATATCATCTCTAGCTCTTACAGTAGGCTTGGCATTCAGGAAGCACACAGAAATTCTGCATAATAATTGAAACTCAGGCTGCATGTGGTGTTTTGAATAAGAATGGACCCCATAGGCTCATATGTGATGTGAGAATCCCTTTGTATGCTGTGAATATGTTTTATTACCATGAGTTAATAAACAACCTGCTTTGGCATTTGGCAGGGCAGAATGTAAGTAGGCAGGAAAACTAAACTGAATGCAAGGAGAAACAGAACCGAGTCAGGGAGACACCATGTAGCTGCCAAAGGAGAAAGACGCCAAAGCCTTACCAGTAAGCGACAGCCTCATGGCAATACACAGATTAATAGAAATGGGTTAATTTAAGATGTAAAAGCTAGTTAGGAATATGCCTAAGCCGTTGGGCAAGCAGTGCTGTTATTAATATAGTTTCTGTGTGATTGTTTGGGTCCGGGCAGTTGGGAAATGAATGTGCAGTCTCCGTTTACACATATGTGTGGATGCTTAGTCATGAGGGCGTAGCATTGCTTGAGAGGGATTAGGAGGTGTGGCCTTGTTGGAGTAAGTGTGGTCTTGTTAGAGGAAGTGTGTCACTGGGGGTGGGCTGTGAGATTTCAAAAGACCAAACCAGACCCAGTGTCTCTCTCTTCCTGCTGCCGACAGATCTTGGTATGGAACTCTCAACTACTTCTCCAGCACCGTGTCTGCTTACACGCCACCAAGATCCCTGCTATGCTGATAAACGGACTAACCCTCTGAAACTGTAAGCTAGTACCAATTCAATGTTTCCCTTCACAAAGTTGCCTTGGTCATGGTGTCTCTTCACAGCAACAGAACTGTGACTAACAAAATGTCACACATAACTGAAATGTGGTAAGAAAATTCAATAGCCCAAGAAAATGTGAAGCACCAGGCCACAGTCAACATGGTCATTCTCATCTAGTGCTCGGGTTTCTGCAGATTCTTAAACCCACTAAGGAAAGAAATAACCTCAGAGAAAACCATTTCTTTTTTGTGACAATTTCTTCCTTTGAGTTGAAAAATTTAATTAAAATATAATTATATCACTTCCCCTTTTCCTGTCCTCCCAACAACACTTTCTAGGTTCCCTTTCTCTACCTCCTCCCATAGCCTCCTCTCACTCATCTCAAATTGACACCCTCTCTTGAGTATTATATATGTGTGTATGTATGTATATAAATAAAGGTGACCTTCTGAGTTCTAAATGTATAGTGTATATGATTTCAGGGCTAAGTACTTTGTATTGGATAGTTAGTTGGCAAGGGATCATCCCTGAGAGAGGCTCAGTCATTAGTTCCCTATAGTTCTTTATCTAGCAGTAAGACACCATGAGAATTTTCCCCTTCCATGTTAGCTTGTCTATTGACATTAACATTTTTCAGTCCTGGTTACGGCTCCCATATTGTTGACGTATTGAAGCTTCCCTGTCATTTTCAGGAGGCACGATCACACTCCTGGTTCTCTGGCTCTTGACATATTTCAGGCCCCTCTTCTTTGATATTCCCTGAGATTTAGGTGAAAGACTTGTGTTGTGAATGTGTTCATTAGATCTGGCCTTCCTGTGTTGGGAGCCCAAAAGAAAGCCTTGTATGGAGAATACCATTGCTGTTTATGTCAATGACTCTGAAACCTTGGGTGGTCCCACTGGGAATCATATTGTTCCCCCAAGCAAAGATGGTCACATAACAATTTAAGTATTGATGTTCAAGCCTTGCATGATAAAATATTAACTATTCAGCATTCAAAGTTAGATAAATTGCCCTGCTCCAAAACTCTTACTCCCACCCTGTGGAAGCCCACAGAAGTGTATCCATTCCACCTTGACCAAAGATCAGAGAATTCAAGCCTATTCCTGCTCCTTCAAGGATATGACAGGAGGTTTGACCCAGGGAGTGGCTGCCTACAGGATGCTTGGTCTAAGCTGTAGTCACTCCATATCCTGCCTAAACAACAGGATGCTTAAGTCAGGATACAGTGGCTTGATGCTTCAGTATTGAAGCAGGTAACTGCTCTGCTTGGTCTTTTGCTTCCTCCTGCCCCACTTTTGAATTGGGGTATATAAGCGTATGGAAAATAAATACAGGCAAATTCAGTATTCATTAGGTTGCCCTTCTCAGTTCTATTCTGTATCTCTGTTGCATTTCTTTCGTATCTCTGTTCCTCCTGTCTAATATTTCTGATCCTCATGCCCCTACCCTGAAATGTGCAAACCCTGTTAAGGCTGGACCATGTCAGATGTCACCCCAACACTGCCCTACTGCAGACACTTACTGCTATGGGCATTCCCACGCAGTTAAAAACAGATAATGGTCTTAATATCAGTAGCAAAATTTTCAAGAAATTCTATTATGAATAACAAATTCAATATATCACTGGAATCCCTTACAACCCACAGGGTCAAGCATTTATAGAATATATTCGTTCTGCCCTAAGAAACAACTTAAAAAGTAAAAAGGAGGGAAATATTCCTGAGATATTTTTGCTATTGCCTTATCTACTTTAAATTACAGGTATTAGATTTACAAAAATAACCCTTCAATGTTATTAGAACATTACTAGATATTGCATAGACCCTGCTTTTACAATTGGACCATGATCAAATATCATGTACATGAGATGCGTAAGGGAATTCGCCTCTCAATGTCACTGCCTTACAGGACAAAATTTTTCAGACATTTTTACTCAGTTGCCTAGACTCTCAGGACAAAGAATAACAGACAGGATCACTGATGCCTCACAAGGCATAGCTTCTCTTTCCTGGTGGCAAAGTATCATGCACGGTGCTCTTGCATCTAGCGTCACACATATCGTATCTTTTCATGCTTCTCTTAGGCTGTCAATGACTTCAAACAAGAACAAATGCCCAAGAATGCTCAGTTCTATCTACTGTACTGGGTTTTCTTGCTTTAAACAATTTAAAAGGGAGCAATTTCAGAACACACCCAAATGACCCATGGTTAATGATTGTTTGAGGAACTATAGGAGAGCTTCCAGGAAGAAAACCAGAGGGCCTTTTACCTCAGGTGCATTTTGTTCCCTCGATTGTTCTTGGACTTCCTGCCTCCTATGGCAAACATTTGTATTCAGTTCATAAGATGTTTATTCTTGTTGAATGTCAGAATGTAGCTATAGAACCCATTCTAGTGAAAGGATATACTGAGTACAGCACTCAATGTACCCTGAATCTGGATATGATCTTGTGCTTACTAGCGTTTATTTAAAGTTTCCTGTTCATGTCCTTCAGATCATGTTTTTCTGAACTTAAACAACTTCCCTAGGATCATTGCTCTCTTTGTCAAATTTGTGTATAAAAAGACATATATATATATGTCTTTATATATATATATATATATATATATATATATATATATATAGAGAGAGAGAGAGAGAGAGAGAGAGAGAGAGAAACTGAAATAAAGTTGTCTACAACATTAGACTGTAGTCTGCCCCATTCTCTCAGGTCCTTGGATCCCAGGTCTTGAAGACAGATCTACATAGGTCAACAAAAGCCAACACTTTCTTTTCAAGATGTCCTGACTCTTATGACAACTTTCTCTCAAGCTTCTACTTTTCTCTGTAATGAGAAAACTAAGTGACCCAAATTCCACAGTACAAACTACCTAGAGGATTCATTTACTGGAGAACTGTTTATAAAATACTCAAGTATTCCAGGAACTAAGCAAAGCAGAAAGGTTCAGGAAAGGAATGGAAAGTGGCTGCCCTCACTGAGTTTTCAGGATATGAGAGGAGACGGGCCCTAGATCAGGATGTTAGTGGCAGACCTGACCAGAGTAGTTAGGCATGGTGGTGTTCCTGGAATCCAAGGATCTGAGAGGTAGAGGCAGGAGAATAAAAACTTCAAGGTCATCCTCAGTTGCATAGCTAGTTTCCAGTCCAGAATAGATTACGAGACCCTCTCTCTAAAGAAAAGGGGAAAATATGTACACAAGATAAAAATTGGAAACGGTGGATTAAAACCAGAAAAGACATTCTTGAAGAGGCTAAATGAGGTAAGTGAACTTTGGGATCAGTTACTATAAATGTACCCTTTGTTTCAATAAGTAACTTTACTGGGTTGTTTCCCTCAGCATATTTCTTTTCCACCTCATATAATCATTTAAGCCTTCCTCTTACTCATTTCTACCATACCTATTCGTGTGTAACAGATTGCCTCCACTGTACCACAGCACAGAATCCAGCTGAGCCCAAACTGAAAGCCTCATCCATCTCAAGAGAAGCCCCACACAGAGCCATTCTTCAAGGCGTACTTTGCTGATGACATCACAAGCTATGAATGACAAGAGCACCACCATCAGATCCAGTCACTCAGGCACATGTATTATATGCTCTTGTGAGCAAAATGTGGACAGACAAGATTATGGTGTAAAACTCTTGGGAAAAAAAAGAACCCCCATAACCTTCCAGTCAAACCTGGAAACCAATGTAGTATGTTGGTGAAGCTGTTTGTGACATTGATCACACACCCAACGGCTGTTGAGTCCAACCCCTAATGCCCCATATGATGAAGACATTTACTGATAGTTCAGTCTAGTGCGCTGCAATTTGGATTCAATCTATTCACATAGATTAATGCTTCATTCTCAATTACAGTTTCTACTTTTGACTCCATACAAACTGACTGAGGAGGCATGAACAAAATGCAAAACACCCTTTTACTAATTTTTGGTGAAGGAGGGATCTTCTGTATTTTGTGTTGCTTTAATTGGTTAATAAAGAAGCTGCCTTGGTCTTTTGATAGGGCAGGACTTAGATAGGCGGGGAAAAGAGAACAGTATGCTGGGAAGAAGACTGGCTCAGGGAGAGCCGCCATGAAGCCGCCAGGGTCAGACATGCTGAATCTTCCCTGTAAGCCCACTACCTTGTGGTGACTTACATACTATTAAAAATGGGTTGAAATGAGATGTGAGAGTTAGCCAAGAAAAGACTAGTGATAATGGGCCAGGCAGAGTTTAAATGAATACAGTTTGTGTGTAATCATTTCGGGTATAAGCTAGCCGTGCGGCCGTGGCCAGGAGCCAGGTGCTGAGAACAAACGGCCACGCTCCTCTCAGGTGCTGGGAACACAGTTGCCCCTCATTATTACAAATTTTTAGTAATAAAATTCACAACACATACTTTTGCCTACAATGTTAAAAGCTTCTCTTTTTAATAACGTATTCCAGTGTTTCGTTCTTGTCCTATTTAACCAAGCAGTCTTCCCAGAGAAGGCGCAAAACCCTCAGTCAAATACTGCCATTCAACAAGACTAGGTCAGATCTTTTATAAAAATAATAACACCTTAAGTTATTCTTCCAAATGCATTGTAATTTCAAATCCATCTCCTAATCAGTACATTATGTTTTCTTCTGCTAGAGCAAATATAATTTAGTTAACATACAAATACCTTCTGAGTAGTTTGATTTCATCATTATGGACACAAGTCTCTTCTTGGCTTATTCCAGTTGACTATAATCATTGTTTTCAGTAATTTTCCCTGTCGTTGTTGACCACATCTAAATACAAAGCCCTCTTCTAGGCTGAAAACCATGCTGCACCAATACTACTCCAGAGTTCTTTAAACCAGTCTTTGCTCCCTTACAGGCTACAGCAGTAACTCACCCAGGCCTACTTCTTTTTTTTTCTATGAACATGCAATGGTCTAACTATCAGGCTCAGAGCTACGCATATATTATGGTTGTTAGTAGAGAGTCAAGGGCAACAAATGGCCTGCTATTTCAAAAACAAGGAGTTTGAAAATCGTGTGTTCGATACAATCTCAGTAGAGCTTCTCTTACTTCACTTGAAGATGACAGAATTCCGTTTCTGTTTTCCCTTTCTGTCTTTCCACTAGATTTGAGATAGCCATTGCTGTATGGTCTGTCGCCTTTTTAACATACTGTTGTTTAACATTAACCCTATAAAGGTCTGTAATACTTTAGTAGGTAACATATTTTTAGACCTTTAATCCTTCTGCTTACTACCAGCAGGCTTTCCATATGGTCCAGTTAGGCTGGTTTTGTAATGAGTTATATTTATTCAAAAATTACTCCTTGGTAGACTCACAAGGAAAGCCTGCCAAACAACTGTTGCTTGCCACAGTCATCAGCTTATTTTTGCTGTGAATAATACTGACTAGCACTGCATGGTGAATGCAGACACGGTTGCTCAAGGTGTGGAGGACAAGCAACTTCTGAGCATTCAGCTCTAAGCAGAACATCTGTATCACCCACTCAAAGCTCAAGAAAGTATAGAAGAGTGAAAGAAAAGAATATAAAAGTCAGACGAGGGGGAGGAATGCAAAACTCTATCTTCTGAGAAATCATGAATGCATAACTCTGTCCACAAGACTGGGCATGACAACATTTAGTTACAAACAGATGAAAAACTCCTAAGACTCTACCTTTCTCTGGGGAATTTTGGCTGCTGGTGGACGCTGGGTGGAGGGGAGTCACTGACTTCAGGGATGTAGCCCCTGGTTAGTGCCCTATGATCCGGGGGATAGCTCCACACACATGTGCATATAGTTGGCCTTCACTAAACTCAATGGGTCACAAAACGACAGCAAAACAAAATGACAGGAAAGCAGAGGGAGATCTGTAAGAAGGAGAGAGAGCTGAGTGACAGGAATGGGACGTGAATAAGTGGGGGTGAGGTAAGGCTAATCAGAAGGACTGTAGGAGAGATGCATGTGCATTAATAGATAAAATTGTCACAGAATACATCATACATTTTTAAAAGGAGGAGGAGTATGCAATTCATTTCTATATTTGAGAAATTATCATCATATGTACAAAATTACCCACATATCGTTTTATATATATATATATATGTATATATATACATATATATACATATACACACACACATATGTGGGTAGTAAAAGCTTCTTTCTAGATTCTAGAATTAATTTCATGCAAAAAAACTTATCCATCATTTCTTCCATCTTCATTTCAAGAACAAGACACTAAATATTTATAAGATAAAAAAAGGGCAAAGCTGAGTTAAAAATTAATAATTTTGGAATTTATGGAACCAGAACCTACAAGGTATAAAAACAGACCCGTGGTTGTAAACAGCAACCTCTGGCATTTCAGCTTCTGTAAGACATGGTTCCAAAATCAGGAAGAAGCCAAGACACAAAAAGACCATGAGAAAGGACTGGAAGTCTGCAACTGAGATTCTTTTCCTGTGAAGAAAGGTTATAAGTGGCTAGGACCACCTCCCCAGGATAGAGGCCTCTTGCCAAAAGTGGGTAAAAAATAAACCCAGTCTCAACGGATGCATCTGCAAAACAACTCCTGCACCTAAGGATCAAGGAACATTGCAGAAAGATTCTAAGAGTCAGAGGACCAAGGAGTCTGCTGTGAGCTGTGTCTCCTGGAAGTGTCAGAAGCTATACCCACAAAGTCTCACCAACAGGACTGACTAAGTAAAAGCTAAACAAGGATGACATCAGTAGACATGCCTCCATGGACAGGGAAACACATGTGAGGCCTCAACCCTACAGAAAAGAACTGTGGGCAACTGTGGAAAGCTAGGAGCAGAAAAGGCACTCTTCTCCAGAGAAGAGCACACCAACTGGTGTCTAGTACTGTCTTAGTCAGTGTTGTACTGCTTGGAAGAGACACCATGACCATGGCAACTCTTATAAAGGAAAGTAATTAATTGTGGTTGACTTACACCTTCAGAGGTTTAGTCCATTGTCATCATAGCGGAAGTACTGTGGCATGCAGGCAGGCAGGCACAGTGCTGGAGAAGTAGTGGGAGAGTTCTCCATCCAGATCCGCAGTCAGCAGGAAGAGAGAGACACTGGGCTTGTCTTGAGCATTTGAAACCCCAAAGCCCAGCTTCACTGACACACTCCCTCCCACAAGGACACAACTACTCTAACAAGGTCACACCTCCTAATCCTTGTCAAATAGCACCTCTCTCTAATGACCAAGCACTCAAATACATAAACCTGTAGGGGCCATCCATACAAATAGCGTTATATTACTGAGCAGGTTACAGTTAGGAATACATATGAATATGTATATATGCATGCAATAGCAATTGATGATAAAAAGGCGTCATGAAATGGATTTGAAAGAGCATAGAGGAACATATATTGGAGGTTTTAGAGGGGAAAGGGGAAAGAAGAAATATTGTACATATAATAATCTCAAAAATAAAATACAAAGAATTGAGATGACTGCATCACTGAGTAGCTCCAGGCTAAGCACTGGCAGTAGAAAGCACCTGTTGCATGCTGGGAGAAGAGGCTTATAGACTCTTGACAGCATCTCTTCTGTGTCCCTAGGAAGCCAGAAAGGAAGAAAGAGTGGCAGGAGAAAAGACCCAAAGCTCTCCATCTAAGATGTCAAAGACACAGGGAAATCAACCACCGTGGAGTAAGAGGTAAAGAAATCCCACTGCAGTGCACTCTCAGGAAAATAGAAATTAGAAAGCAACAAGAGAAGGACTTTTAAAAGATCCTATTTAAAATTCAAAGAACTGTGAAGAAAGTTTTACTTTTAAACTTCTACTTTATGCATAGGAGCATTCCACTTGTGGGTATATGTTTGTGCTCCACTTGTGTGCCTGGTGTCCACAGAGGTCAGGAGAGGGTGGTGGATTCCCTGGAATAGGAGTTACGGGTGGCTGGGAGCTACCACATGGATTCTAGGAAATGAACCCTGGTCCTCTGCAATAGGAACAAGCACTCTTAGCCTCTGAGCCATCTCTCCAGCCCCAAGTATCTACTTTCTAAAGTCAAATACTACAGCACAGATGTGAAAGAATCATGAATACGGAAAAGACCCAGTAAGTCTCCAGAAATAAAAATAAATGTTGTCTCCAGAATTTTTAGCTCAGGAAAATGCAGTGAAGAATTAGAAATGATTGAATAAGAAATGAATAATTTAAAAACAGAACTGCAGAATCCACCAGACATAGAGTAGGGAGATATAGAGAAAGCATGAGACTTGTTGAAAGAAATGAGTAGTAAGTTGAGAAGCTTCAGAACACACAAAACATAAAAATATGCACAATGTGTGCATCATTCAAATGCAGGATGGACCGCAACCTCTCCATCACGGACTGCCAGTCTGCCATGTCTGCGTGTAATGTGAGTCAGTGTTCCCACCACGGGAACCAGCTCATGCTTGCCTGGTTGCTGAAGTCTATCCAAATGCTAACCTCACTTATCTGAGGCTTTATAACAAGGCCATTACCTGTGTAGCCCACTGACCTCCCACCTCCATTACCAGTGAAGACCCTGCATTCTGAGCCAAAACAATACCTCTTTACTTTACCCAACCTGGGATAGTTCAGTCAGGGTTGTAAGAGGGTGCAGCTGTGTTCCCAGCACCTGAGAGGAGCGCAGGCCCTTTTGTTCCATCCTGCCTGGCTCCCTGGTCGCATGGCCGCACAGCCTGGTTTTGGCCCTGGCTAGCTTATACCCGGAATAATTACTCACAAACTGGATTCATTTAAAGTCTGCCTGGCCCATTATCACTAGCCTCTTCTTGGCTAACTCTTAGATCTTAAACTAACCCATTATAAAAGTCTGTATGTCACCACAAGGTGGTGACTTATCAGAAGATTCTAACCTGCATCCATCTTGGGCCGGAGGATCATGGCGTCTGCCCACTTCCTTCTCTCTCACCACCTTCTGTTCTGTCTACTCCGCCCACCTAAGGGCTGTTTCCTCTCCTATAGGCCAGGCAGTCCTTTATTCAACCAATGAGAATAACCCAAATACAGAAGAACCCTCCTACACCAAGTCAGGGTAGAGAGAAATCAGTAATAGGGTGATGAACAGTTCCATTTTGATCTTTGTTTTTAAATCTATTGGTAATATCATGGAACCACTTCAACCAGTTGCTCTCATGATATGGGGGTGATGCTGCAGATTGAACCCAGAGCTTTGTTCCATGCATTATACATTGATGCACTCTCACTGAACTGTAGCCCCAGCGTGCCTATGCTACATGAGTGCTCTATCTCTGAACTACACCCCTAGTTCAGCTTATGCTAGGTAAGCACCCCGTCACGGAGCTACACCCCTAGTTCTAGCTATGCCGTGTGAGTACTTGTTGTATGAGGAGGTGCAGCTGTGTTCCCAGCACCTGAGTGGAGTGTGGCCTTTTGTTCCCAGTGCCTGGCTCCTGGCCACGGCTGCTTGTGCCCGAAATAACCACAAGAAAACTGTATTCATTTAAACTCTGCCTGGCCCATTATCACTAGCCTTTTCTTGGCTAACTCTTGCATCTAAAACTAACCCATTTCTGTTAATATGTATCGCCACTTGCTTGTGGCTTACTGGCATGAGTCTAATCAGTGTCCATCTCGGGCTGGAGCATCATGGCATCTGGCACACTTCCTTCTCTCCAGCCTTCCGTTCTGTCTATTCTGCCCACCTAAGTGCTGGGTCCTATTCTATAGGCCAGGCATTCCTTTATTCAACTAATGAGAGTAACCCAAATACAGAAGAACCCTCCTACACCAAGTAGTCTATCACTGAACTCTACCCCCCCCAGCACTACCTATACTAGGCAAATGCTAAAACCTAAACTAAGCTATGCCCCTAGTACTACCCTAACTTCTTAAAACTTCTTTGGGAATGATCTACTCTTCAGAAGCACTGAACATGGGGAAAATGTCACGGATGCTGAAAACCACAAGGAAATGGTTCTCTCTCGTGATTCTCTGTTACAAGTCTTCATTTCTTCCCTTAGTCTGAGACAGAACTCACCCCATCAGTATTTCTCTGTTGAGGCAGACTTGGGGGAGGGGCCCACTTTGGGCTCCATTTGTATTAACCAGACATTGGTTGACTCCTCTAATTAAACTAAATCATTAGGTGGAACATCTTCTCCTCCCTTGGGGGCAATGCATGTTAATATAGCTCAGACGACGCCTGTCCCCAGAACTCATGTATCAAAGCTCAAGTTGGTGCTATTTGGAGGTAGCAAGGCCTTGAAGAGGTATAACTTCATCAGATGTCATTGAGTCAGGACCTGAAGTGGGTAGTTGAGCCCTAACCCCATTCTCTGTTCTCTCTGGATTGAGGTGAGTTGCTTCCCTCAGCTCCATACTCCTGCCATATTGTCAGCATTACATAAAGCAGAGGATGACTCTATCATGGTCTAAACCCACAGCGATCTGAAATAAACCTTGTCCGTAAGACTTTTGTCTCAAGTGTTTATTAGGGTAACAAAAAGCAGATAAACATGGGTGTGAATCATGCTTTGTGGTCAAAGTTGTTTTAGTTCAGTGCAATCCTGAAGCTTTGTATGTTAATTATAATGATCCAAGAGCAAAGTCAGTCAGAGTTCAATGGTCCAGGGTCAATGCCTGCTTAAGATTCTGGAATAGTTTAGTTCCTGAAGCTACCTGGCTCTTATCTTATCTTTCATCAGAATTGCTTGTTAGTGGTTCTCTATGTACTTCCTATGGATCCCCTTTCTATTCCTGGTAGAGATGTGTCTGAGTGAAAGCACATACCTCCAATGATGCTCCACTTCAGTGGGGTTCCCTAGTTTTCATTTTATGTGACAGAACTAGGAGAGGAATCCAGACATGACCTGGGGGTTTTCCATTTGCTATGGATCCGTTCGTTCTTGCTTTCCCACTCTGTCCAAGGTCATAATCCTCATCACTTGGCCTTAACAGCCTCTCTTGCATTGTGACTTCCAGGTGGACACAGTCAATAATTTGCCTGGGGGAAAAGTGAAGGACAAGGAGTATTAGATCAGTGTGTGGTCCTTGCATCTGCTGGCAGCTCCAATTCTAGGTTACAGCTCCTGCCAAGCAGTTCTTGACACACACACACACACACACACACACACACACACACACACACACACCCTTCCTGTTTCAGTAGACCTACTGGGGTGCAGTCTGGAGTACTGAGCCTTCTTAGTAATTCCTGTGCTCTCAAGCCAAGCCTTTATGGATATTGCCGCTATTTGAATGCTTCATCTTCTTCCCCCAGAATCTCACCTGATAGAGCAAAGATCTCTCCTTCTCCTATCTGTAAGAATGTACTTCTGTTACAATTACTGCACTGTTTCAACAACCTGTGACTGGGTTCAAAGGGGCATATGTATAATAACAGCGTGACCCCTTTCTTCAAGTCTGAGATCATCTGCAACAGCACTGAGCTTCCATGCATGCTCGATACTGACCACTGAGTCCTCAGGATCCCTCACTGCATGTTATCTGCCATGAATATTTACATAGCACTTTATGTCACTGACAGAGACCATTTCCACTTTCCTTTCTTTCATGCTGGGTGAAGACGAACATAGCCTTGCACCAAGAAAGTCACCGTCTAGTTTTCAAATCAAGAGTCGGCTTTTGTCCGGATCTAACTCTGGAGTGGACTGAACATGAAACTGTTTAGGCTCCCACATCCATCCAATTGGATGTTTAAACTCTACGGTTTATTAGATCTATGGCCTATGTCAAGCTATTTCACTTTTCGGAGCCCACATGTCTACATCTGTAGCAGTGTCTACAGCATGAAATCAAGTGTATTCAGAGCGCTGAGCACTCTGCCTGTCACTGAGCCCTCCATAAACATCTACCGTCACAATATAATGTGTAGCAAGAACCATAAGCACCAAGATCAGGCCTCCAGGGGTGTTTTTCATGTTCTAAACACTCCAGATAGCCAGAAGTGCCAAGGAAGATTTCATCTGCACTTTTAGCTTCTCCCAGAATAAGTGAGGCTCAGACTATATAGATTGTACAACAAAATTCTCTAGCAAGGCAGCAGAGTTCATCCACTGCAGTAGAGCTGAATATGTGTGTTGATTGTGTTGGATGATACAATAATAGATAAACATAACAGGAAAAGCCAGAACCCAGAGAAATAGTTCTTGGCAGGAATTTTCCCTTAGGCAGAAACAATAAAAATTTAAGGTGGTATCCTCTGCAAAAGTCTGACTTCTTGGGATCAAGAGGACTGGAATCTACATGGTAGTGTCAGACAGAAGACTTAGGGTGTCACACTTTACTGGCATGCTTTTTTAAAAAAGACCTGGAGCAGGTGATCCTTTCCAGAGAGCAGCTTACCAGTGGCTCACATCCTCTCTGCTCCTCTGCTGTGTGAGCTCACACTCCCCCATGACTTAACAATGGCTCACATCCTCTCCACTCCTCTGACGGGTAAGCTCACACTCCCCCATCAAGAGGGGTTCATTTTTTCTACTTTGATGAATCTCAGAATTCCCTGTGGTTGCTTTGAACAGCTGAATGCAGAAAAAATAATTCTATGGCAGTGTCAAGTGTAACCATTAACTGGCCTGACAGCATTAAGATGCCAAAGCCCAAAACAGAAGCCAAGTGCTAGCCCTCCACTTCAAGTGCCCAGCACACAGCTGCCAGTCAGGCATGGTGATCCCTCATTCAAACCTTCAGCTCACTGAACTCTTCACCTCTACGTGACAGCAGCCCAGACAGGTCTCCAAGGGTGGCACACCTTGAGATCAGTCAACTCATAAAACCAGAGGACGACAAACTGTTTTAAACTCTGTAAACTGGTTTCTTGGAAAGTATTAGAAAGTCAGAGGAAGTTCACCCAATTCAGCACCAAATTACTTCCCTCTGCCTGACTCTAGCTTCCATTCTAACTAGATGCTAGCTTCTTCGATTGCTTTCTTCTGTGCATGGTTGAAAACAACAGTTTATTTAAAATGAACTACATGAATGTCTTTAGCCAAGACTGTTATCATATTAGCTAACACATCAGAAACTCAATTTTAAGACTCAATTTTTAATTTGAAGGCCAATGAGTGACTCAGTAGTTAAAGATGCTTGTTCCAGGCCTGATGACTTAAGTTGGATTGTTGGTCCCACAAGGTCACAGAAGAGAATTGACTCCACCAAGTTGCTCTCTGGCCTCCACATGTCCTCCTTGGCATGACTGTGAGAGCTCACACTTACAAACACACTCACACATTTTATTTTATTTTATTTAAAACTTTGATATGATTAAAATTTTCCAACATTGATAGATTGAACTACTAATAGCAGCTGAACAAATTAGTAATTCCTGCCCATACCAATACAAGTAAAAAGCCAATCAAAAAGTGAATCAGATCTCTCTTATCATTATTGCTAGATTTAAAAATATACAATTAAAGAAAAAGAGGCCATCAATTTGGGAGAGAATTGAGATGGTGGCATGAGAAGCGCTAGAGGGAGGAAAGAAATTGGGAAATAATAAAAAATGTTTGTAACCTTGTTGTCTGAGGTTTCTGTCCTGCCCGGTTTCCGCAGTTGTTAAGTCCCAAAGAAATCACACAGAGGTCTACATTAATCATAAACTGATTGGCCAATTAGCTCAGGCTTCCTATTAACTCCTATAACTTACATTAGCCCATTATACTTATCTGTGTTAGCCACATGGCACAGCGCCTTTTTCAGCGGCATAGTCACTTCTTGCTTCTTCTGTGTCTGGACAGGACTCCAGTGGGAGTTTCCCTTTTCTCAGAATTCTCCTGTTCTCGTTGACCTGCCTCTACTTCTCATCTGGTTGTCCTGCCTATACTTCCTGCCTGGCTACTGGTCAATTAGCGTGACAGAATATAGACAATTGTCCCGCACCATAAACTATTTATAATAATAACACAAAGGCAAAAAATAAGCATTACAAGTAGCAAAAAAAAACCTTATCATGGTTTATCTTATTTATCAGTTTGAGTGATTTAGTATCCCCAAGGAAATGTACCTTAGTATACACAAGGGAATGTTTCTATGATCATGCTTTCAGAAAGGTTGAGCTAAGCATTGAAGAGCCACTGCTCCTTGAAGATCCACCATAGATGTAGGTGACACCATCCAAGATCCTGAGTACCAGATTAGCTAAAAATGAAAAAGCAAGCTGACTTTGGATGTGATGTGATCAGTCATCTTATGCTCTTGCTGCCATGATTCTTCACCATGATGGACTCAAGTTTAGTCAACCTTGTGACACTTTGACATGATACTGTCGTCTACAAAATTGACTCTCAAGAACAGCAGTAGAAAGTGTGCTCCTTGTGATGGGATTAGTGCCAACATTTAAAAATCATCTACCCATAATTGGGTTTCCCCACATGAATGCAATGAGACACCTAAGAACCAAGAGAAGTTAGAGTCTTAGAAAGAAGAGCTGATACCACACCTGAGAATCATAGAAAATTGGTTAAATGCAGCATCTGGCAGATGAAGTATAGGGTCTTGTGGCCTAGATGTGCCTGGAAGTTGCAGACCCCATGTGGTTAAGAGTTGAAAGTAAGAAAGCTGGAAGGATGGAAACTGTGAACAGAAACTAAATGCTTATGCTGGGATCTTAGAAACAGAAGGCTTCCACATGACACTAAGGTTCAAAATATTCTAGAATAGAACTAAAGGGACAGGTAGAGTAGAGCTCAGGAAAACATGCTGGGCAGAGCCAAACAGCATGAATCTCAGGGGTAACGGGTGTTGAGAGGAAGTATAGGAGAAGTGAGATGGGGGTAGTGTGTGGAATGATCCCAGCCACACATTCCCAGAGTAGAGCCATGTGGGGCAGGATAGGAAAGATGAGAAGTTTCACTTGAGAGGCCAGAAAGGAAGCTCATCTGTTGTAGGCAGCCAGACTTCAGTAAAGCCAAGGTTTGAAAGAGAAGCGTGAAGATCTGAAAGAGTTTATGATGACTTGAGGTGTCTTCAGAAGCTCGAGGGACAGAAAGGAGGGTACTTCATCAAAAGAGAACTGCTATTAAGTAGAAACCTCTTTTACCATGTAAAGTCTCAGATGTTCTGTTGCAGCCATGGGAAACAGACTAAAACAATATACCTCCACAAAGAGACAATCCCAGTGCCCTATAGGGACTCTTTTATCTTTTTTCAGGGACATAGTCCAGTTACCAAAGCTCATGTGGAGCCATGTGAAAGGTGAAGACTTCCCAGGACTGCCTGTTTTAACACAAACCATTCTGACCTCTATCTAAGGCTAACTTCCCTGCCCACCTGGCTTTCCTTTAAGCTTTGCAAATAGGCCTTATTCCCACTCATCGTCAGCCCACTGTAATTCTCCTTCTGTAACAGACCCTCCATGAAAGCATCAGACATCTAGGTCGTTTAGCAATGACTTTACATTTCTAGTTTCTCTGTTGTATCTGGGATGAATACAATACAAACTTCACATCTAGACTGATCTTCCCTTCTCTACATTCTTTCTCTTTTTTATCTGTTCTATTACTTACGCTAATTTCCTTCCACCTTACTACCAGTGCCTCCATTTTGTTTGCTAGCTTTTTCCTCTCTCTCTCTCTCTCTCTCTCTCTGTCTCTCTCTCTCTCTCTGTGTGTGTGTGTGTGTGTGTCTGTGTGTGTGTGTTTCAGCCAATTCTATCACTTCTACTAAATTCAGGTACTCTAAAACATTTAATGAACACTTCATGTGGGTCAGACTCTGCATGCCTTTAGAATCCAATGGCAGGGATACACTACTTCATCTTTCTCTCAATATCCAACACAGTGTTCAACTGTTAGCAAGAAAAATGTGGTCCCCAACCACATGGGCTTTGCTATTTTTACAGAAGGGTTGAACAAGGTACTGGCCTAAGGGTACACAGTGTGTCATTAGCCGTCATTTTATCGATATGTTGTTCCTTTAGCAGAGTAACAATAGGTTTTCCTCTAGCCCATGACCTAACTAGTCTCAGGTTATTCACTGGCTACTTTAGCCATCATGTATGGGTGACATCTCATGGAATGAACCTTAAATCCAATCAAAAGTGATTGCTTATTTACATAACATTTGTGACACTGTTGCATCAGTGTATCTTGCTGTTGTAAGTTGCTGTGTTTGTAACTAGTTAATATTAAAGATTAATTTTCTCCTCCTGTAGCAGGCAGAATACCTCCCACCATCAAAATGATGTTCAGTAGGAGCGAAGATTCTAATTGGCCACCAGCTTGTCTACCCCATGTTTGATGATGTGAGAAAGTTTTGTCTTCAGTTTGGGGCCAAACCATCAGGGTGTGCAGAGTAACCAACAGCCTTGGCAATAATAGCCTGTGATGTTTGGGGGTTAGTAACTCAGCAAGATGGAACCCATTACTAACATTATAGGTTTTATTTCGTGGCATAGAGTGTCTTCCACATTATATGCTGGCTCCATCTATATTACACATACATATGCACACATGCACACTTGGAAATTTCTATGCATTAGGTTTCCAGGTAGTTATGCTAAAACAAACCCATTCGAGTCTTCTATTTTTTAATTTCATTTATGTATTTATTTTGTAGATGTAGGGTGGGAGATGTGCTTGGCACACATGTGGAAGTCAGAAGTCAACTTGTGGGAATTGGTTTTATTCCTCCACCATGTGCATTCCTTGATGGAACTCAGACTGTCAGGCTTGGCAGCAATACCTTTTTACCTACTGAGCCATTATCATCCCTCAGAACTTTTTTTATATTTAAGTTTCAATTGAGAGTATCCATTTTCACTGAAATAAATATGGGAAATTCAACCACTAGTTGTAACTCTGCTCCTATGATGATAAAACACTAAGTTTATACAATGTATTAAAAATGAAACTCTCACTCATGGTCTGGTATTCTTTTTACTTGCAATGTGCTCATTCACCACTAACACCTCCTTGTATTATCCAAGGCAATCCTTCAAGGAAAGCATTTATAGATTGCAAATTGCATAAGCTTTTAACATGTGTTCTGGTCATGCCCCCATTGAGCTGCAGTGTTCACTTCTGGAAATGGGTAGCAGCAAGAATTCAAAGGCAGGAACACAGGCAAGGAAAATGGTGTCACCACTTCTCAGTCTATGTGAAGCCCCAAGGCACCATTTCCTTTTGATTTCCTTTGATCTAGATTTTCAATCACAAATGCTTGCTGGTGGCTGGGAAGAGATGATCATCCCTAGAGATACCCATGGCCCTGTTTCTTCTCTCCTTCTTTCTGCCACTCTACTTTCCAAAGCTGTCAAGAAGGTTAAGTGTTTATATTTT
>JAQHUG010000286.1:1096198-1117221 GCA_028555095.1 Dicrostonyx torquatus
CAATACAAGCAACACATAGAAAGAAGGGCCTCCTGCACCATCTAGACATCTGCGTTTGGGATGCTTATAGGCCTGGGTGCAGATTTCTGGGCTTGTCTTTGTTGGGTGGGTGTTTCGTTTCTTGGTTTCTGCTTCCTCTGTGGATTTTCAAAAACTGTGACGGCTGCTGGTGCTGGAGACTGGAATGCAGTGATGGGTGGGGGAAGGGCAGCCAATAAAGGGTAGTCTGTGAGGCCCACAGAAGATGTAGGCCGAGGGGAAGGGAGGCTGCAGCTGGTGATCTGCTGCGGGACTAGGGAAGAGGCTGAAGCACTGAGTGGGGAAAGGGAACAGAGAGAGCTGAAGAGGTCTGCGGTCAGCCTACCTGGTTTTCTGGCAGGCATTGTGATGTCTCCTTCTAAACAGGTACAAACGCATGGCTTCCATAAGCTCAAATGTCTACCTGCCAGGAAGCAAACTGAACCATATGCCTGAAGACTTCTTTTAGCTGGGCTTCTCCCAATGATAAAGGTTGATTTCTTAATTCTTTATGTAATATTTTATTAAGTGTATAGTGGAATATGCACCATCTCAAAGCCAGCCTGGGCTATATACACGACCAAAACAAAACAAAAAACAAAACAAAACAAAAAAAAAACCCTGTGTTTGAAGAGTTTGTTGAAATCGTGTTATTAATGTGAACGTGAATGCTGGGTAAACATCTAGATAGCGTACAGTAATCTTCCTAGTGTCACAAAGACTCTACTATGTAATGAATGTCATAGGGGAAAACAAGACTTCAGGCTTTGGCATAAGTAGAATGTAGACTCAAGCTTGATTCATGGATTAAACGATTGACTTTATGTGAATTTCTGGCTGATTGAATTTATGTGAATCGCTTACTGTCTCATGCTATTGTATCATTTTTTAAGTGAGAATATTGAAACTGCTGAAAGGCGTTTGAGGGATTTTTAAATTGAATGTATAATGAGTTTGATATTAAGTCACTATTTCTTCTCTGCCTACTATTTCTACGATTATTATGATCATAAATTTTAAAATGCATTGTATGCCGTAGAATTCCAGAACTTCTGTCCTGGTTAAAACAGTTGCAAATAAAATTGCATAATCCTCCCACCGTCCACTACCCGCCCGATCAAGGACAGATGGATCTCTGCATCACCTCTGGCTGCCAGGACGGCCTCTCTAAGGTAAGAACGGAGGGAGGAGGAAGGTTTTGTGCAGAAGCAAGCACACCCCTAAATGTGGTCGTCTCCCACACGCTGTAAGTGGATTGTGCTTTGTGAGCTACGTGTAAGCCTTTTTCTCTCCACCTAGGATGATAAGCAGGAAATTCAAAGTCAAACGATAGAATGGGGATCAGAGGGGTGAAGGCAAGGGGGAGGACTGATGGTCCACAAAAGTCAGGTACAAATGCTTCTGCTTAATCAATAGATAAAAGGAATCAAACAACCAGTTCTTTTTGTGTTTAGAAAAAGAAACAGAATTAGCTACTGTGTAGATGTTTGCCAGAGGAGAAACGTCTGTGATTCTATGGACTGATAGTTAGGAGTTCTCTCAAAGAAATGACTTCCTTTAGAAAGCGTATTGTGACCTTCCCTGGGGAAAGAGACAGAAAATTGTCTCTTTATTATCTGTTACAATTCCAGTCATACCAAAAAAGGAAGTTAGTATAAGTGATTTTATTATGGCGATCACGGCAAGAATCTGGTTTAATTTTTGTTCCCCGTGCCCCACAGTAGCTGGTCTGTGCTTATATTTAAATCCTTCATATGTTTTTAAACAAATTAACCTCATTATATCAGGCTAGGTTAAAAACAGATATTTTTATTTCTCGTAAAGCTATTTTATTTTTTAATTTCTTCTTTGAGAATTTTCTAAATGACCACAATGAAAAACGGTCATATTCACCCCATATTTCCTCCCTCCAATTCTCTTAAACCCACAAACACATCTTCCTTCCAAATTCACATTCTCCTTTTTTTTTTTAATAAGTGGCTAAGTCCAATTAATGCTCTCATCATGCATGGGTGCAGAGCCATCCACTGGAGCCCGGGGAACCAACCAGCAGACAAAAACACCAGAAGAACCACCTTTTCTCCCAGCAGCCATTAATGGCCACTAGCTCCTCAGTCAGGGTGAGCCCTTGAGAGTTCCCCACTTCTCCATCCTTTAATAAGTGCCATAGGGGAGGTACAGCTCCCCTTTCAGCTGATCCATTTGGTGTTTGTAGGCCTCCTAACCGTGGAAGTTTTACATGATAAGCAGCTCCTTTCTTGTGTTGTCAAGACACTTGTCAGTCACTCGGCTGGTCTGCTTGGTGATAGGATGTCTTGTGGAGACCGAGTCCATTAGGAGTATGTTTTCCATCAGAGGTCAAACATTCAGAACAGTAAAAATAAATGAAGCAACTGGTCAAATTGGAGAACAAAAGTTAAGTCCTCTGGCCTAGTTGAAAATGGCCCTCTGTTTTATTGTGATTTATTGGCTTTTAAACTTCCGGGAGGAAAGACTTGAGGCAGGGACTGTGGTACACGCGAGTTGTGCTAGACCCCACACACGTGGACTGGAAAAACTTTGGTCTTCAGTGAAGGACATCAGGAGTCTTCACACAGTCCACACCGCCAAACCTTGTCACACCTAACTGCTAAGCACTGCTTGGCCGGCCGCACTGCCCACTCCGTCTTTTTGGGACACTCCAGCTCTCTCAGCCTGCGCTCTCCTCTGTCAGACTCGTGTAGCCTCCTTTCTGCCATCCTCCCTGGAGTCACACCTCAGTCCTTGAGTGCATCTGCGTGCCGCATCTGGGTGCCTTTGTCACACACGTGTGATGAAGCTTGCCCACCCACCACTTCCACACGCTTTCCAAATGCACTTGTCCATTGTCTGCCTAACACTGTAGCAGAATGTTTAAGGCGGGAAAAACAAAACTAAACTCAACAACTCATCTCGGCCAGATAAGGCTCCTCTTTGGCCCTGTGTTTAAGTGATTGGCACTAAAAATCTCAAAGACTTCCTCTTTAGTCCCTGATGGCCCACAAAGTGCTCCATTGGTGCCCTCTCAGGCCTTCTCTGCCTTGCCACCTCTCTAACTCAGACTACCTGTGCCTACCCCTAGGGTCATATCAATAATTCCCAACAGTCCTCCAAACTTCCCACCTGTTTGCCCATCTTCTCGTACTGTTTTAGACTCTAGTCAGGACAATCTTCCAAAACTGCATTTCCGAAAACGTGACTCATCCTATTCTCTCCTCCCTTCTAAAGTCCTTACTCACCTTCTATCACCTGAACGATTATGTGGTGTAGTCACTGTTTGCCCACATCAACAGTCCTCTCTCTCATTCTCTCTCTCTTTCTCTGTCTCTCCTCCACCTCCTCTCCATACTTCACTTCAAGTCCCAGAAGTCTCCCGGTTTGATTTATTAAAAGATATCGATTGTCCCTTATCCCTATATATACTAGCTCTGTATATACTAGACATCCCGTCCTCACCGAAGTCCTGCAATGAGATGTCCATGATGTTGGGCACCTGACCCTAACGGCACTTGCCACGGCTTTGGCCCCTCTATTGAGATGATGTCTGATTCGTGTCTATGTCTAGCTCTCCTAGAGGAGCAGCAACCATGAGAGTAGGAACCTGGCCGTTTTGCCAAGGATTTTATCTCCAGTACCCTTCCCTGGTCTGATTCATAATCGACATCTAACACGTTTTCCAAAAAAGCAATAAAAAGAAGAGATGAATTTTAGGAGCCAAACCAGTTGTGTTCTTTTTCATCTTATCCTACAACAGAGGCCAACAAGCTGCTGGACAGCAAAATCCAGACCATTAGCTAAGTTGGTAAATAAAGTTTTATTGGCACTCAGATACTCTCACTTACTTACACATTGCCCGTGAGTGCTCTCTCGCTACGGAGGACAGATGAGCAACTGCGACAGAAACACTATGGCTCACACAATAGTCATCGCCTAACCCTTATGGAAAAATGTCCAACTCCCCTCTAGATCCTGGGAGCACAAAAGAAAAGATGTTCTAAGAACAGGAGCTGTCCTACCCGAGCTAACCCCTGCTTCTTTTGTCAGGCATTTGAGATGCTCATCAACCCTGGAGACACTATCCTCTTAAACGAACCTTTGTTTCCCGGAACCCTTCATGCTGTGAGTACATAGTTTACAAAACAGCAAGTCTACAGCCCTTTAGAACGTCTGTCACCTCAAAGACCTTTTAGAGACAAGTTCTTCTATTAAGCTTTGCAGCAAGGCTTAGGAGTGCCGTGTGTTTAAAACGGGTGTGGTTTATTAGCTTCTGCAGTCATTTTGTCCCTAATCTGTTTCTCACAGTAAAGTTCACTTTCATTTAACAATTTAACAGGACGCTTGATTTTGTGTGACAACTGAATTCTGAGTGCGTGATATGCTATTAATCACATTAACATCAGAACACTAAGATCAAAGGTGCTGTTTTAAAAGGAAAGACAGCAGCTTTGTTTTTTAAAAAGACAGTTAGGGGGCTGGGGAGATGATTTATGGATTAGAATGTTGGGTCATGCAAGGAGAGGACAAGAGTTCAGTTGCCCAGAATCCAAGACATTTCTGGTGGGAGCGAGGTCTATCTGTAATTTCAGACTCAGAAGGCAGAGCCTGCGAATCCCCAGAGCAAACTGGCTATCTAGACTAGCTATGGATTCTGATTTGATTGAGAGACCCTGGCATAATGAATAAGGTGGAAGATTGATAGAGGGTGATTCCCCCAAAATCAACCTTGGGTCTATACATGCACAGAACCATGCACACGTGCGCACACACATACACACAACACAGGAAAGTAGATCAATTTTTTAAAGGTGCACTCTGTACTGAATTGATTTTAAAGAGTCTTTGGTTTCAGTCAAGTTATCTGGAATCCTGTGAACAGTTTTGGTGACTCACTCTCAGCAGCAATGAACTACAAAGGAGTGGAGGAAGAGTGTGTTCCGGTTCCTGGCACCAAGCAGAGATGATCAATTTATGTTACAGGAAACAAGCTATATCTATAGCACCGTGCTATGTTTTGAAACATTCGAGAGAGGAGTTATGGGGAAGACAAAGTGGGATTGAGGGTTAGGTCTAGAAAGAAAGTTTAAGTAAATGGAATTATTTTGACTAACTTCATTCAATTTGATCTGGGCATTTTGGGTCGTGTTATTAAGTTAACTTGAGCTGTGGCTGGGTTTCAGGCAAAGGCGGTGGTGATTATGTGTGAGTGTGCTCTGAAGCTGTTTGTGCTTCCTGGAACTTAATGACTTCAGATACTGTGTTGCACGAGGAGAGATGCTGCCTTCCTATTTGTAGACTTACGATATATAATTTGTATTTGAAATGATATATTCTGTAAAGTGCATTTTCATTTCCAAACTGGATTGGATTGTGTGCTGTCTTTCTTTGAATTCACAGCAGTACAAGGATATAAACAAACAAAAGATAGTATCTGTCCACCAAAAATTATAATTAACATCTTCATCTGTGACCCAGAGGCTCCTAAAAGGTGTGTGCAACACATTGAGCATGCTCTATTTCTTCTTTAGAGAGTTAAGGAGTATGTACTAAAATTACACTGTATAAAAGCTGTGTCCAATTCTTAATATTTTATATTTAATGTGACTTGGTTAACAAAACCTTGCTTTTCCATCACCAAGAGCTGAAGTTCAACCATGTTACAAGTCAGCTTACTATAAGTCTACACCAGCATGGTCTAGTTGGGAGTTTCTTCTCCAGTGTTAAGACGGTGGGACTGCAGCATGCAGGAACAGGGATATTATCTGCCTCACTGTTGGCTGTTAGGTTGGTTCGGGGCATCCCATTTTAAGACAGCTATGTCCACAAAGTGGAGCAGAGGCAGGGAAGTACAGCTGGAACCAGGAGAGAATTCAGAACTGTCCAGTGATAGGGCGAATGGTTCTAGGAACTGTGGCTGTTTTCCCTGTCGTGGAAGCATGGGAATTCTCTTTGTCGTATATAGAATAATTAGATCTACTTGTCCACACTGTTAGGGTGGTAGAACTGAAAATTGAAAATAGATTCTTTTCTCATACAATATATCTTGATTATAGTTTCCCCCCTCCTCCTCCCAGCTTCTCCCCATCTCCCCTCCCAATCCACTCCCTTTCTGTCTCCCATTAGAAAAGAAAAGAATTCTAAAAGGTAACCAAACATGACAAAATAATACATAATAAGATGATGCAAAAACTTTCACATCAAAGTTGGACACCACAACTCAGCAGACAAGAGTACCAAGAGCATTCACAGGAGTCAGAGACCCACTCATTCCCAGTCAGGAATCCCATAAAAACACTAAGCTAATAGCTATAATATACGCTCAGAGGAACTGGTGTAGACCCATGTAGCTCCTGCGCTTGCTGCTTAAGTCTCTGGAAGCTCATCTGGGCCTTGCTTAGTTGATTCACAGGCCCGTGTTCTCCTGCCATCCACACCCTCTGGCTCTTACTCCTCTTTCCACCTCATCTGTCACAGGACTCTGAGTGGAGGGATTTGATGGAGACCTCTGATTTAGACTCTCTCTCCACATAATGTCTGGCTGTGGGTCTCCACATCTGTGGAGGACACAATTGCCACTCATAATAAGAACCTCCTAACCATCAATCTTACCAATCTGCCTAGAGGAATGTAATGGCTAGTGTTGTTTGTCAGCCTGATTGGCCTGAGAACTCTCTCTCTCTCTCTCTCTCTCTCTCTCTCTCTCTCTCTCTCTCTCTCTCTCTCTCTCTCTGTCTCTCTCTCTCTCTCCTTTCCTCTCCCCTCTCTCCCCCTACTCCCTACCCCTTCCCCTACCTCTACCCCTGTCCCTCAACCTCTCTGTGAGGCTGTTCTGCTCCTCTGTGCTCTCTCCCTGCCACAATGGCTGGAAATCCCTGAAACCATGAGCCCATATAAACCTGTCCTCCCTTAGATAGTTCTGCTCATGCGCTAGGTCACAGCACTGTGGCATGCATGTGGTGTCGCCCATAATTGCCCATGGGTACTGGTAAACCAGTCCTTTCTCTTGTAAGATGATTCAGTCAGAAGAGGCAAGTCTCGAGCGCTTCCAGCTACCGAGCGTTATTTCTCTCACACCATACACCCCCTCAAGGCTTTACAGCTTGCTCCCCGGCATCTTCCTTCCAAGCCCCAGCCTCACAGAAGCACCCTCTGTTTGGCACGTTGCCAGTCCTGGAGCAAATGGGAAAACACATAGACAACCAAGAGCTGGTGTTTTAAAGTTCCTGCTTAGGAGAAAAGAGCACATCAATTGCGGCTCACCTTCCGTGAACCACAGTAAGACACACGTGACCAAGCTTAACACAGATGAGGCTGAGAAGGGCAAGCCTTCCCGTGCGAATGAATAGACAGCAGCCGTTGCTGACCTCAGCGGAATAACAGGATTACAACATACAGCCCAACCCTCTGGAGCTTGGAGCTAAGTACAGTTCACATGCTCAAGAGCGTGAACGGCACACTTCCTGATGCGTGTAGGAAATGGTGCTTGCGTTTGTGTAATCATGCTGCATTCTTGGGCTTCCTTTTGTCCTCCACAGATGAAACCATTGGGTGGCAACATTATTAACGTCCCCAGTGATGAGCATGGGATTATTCCAGAGGGTCTCAGAAAAATACTTTCCCGATGGAAACCAGAAGATGTCAAGGACCCCACGAAAAGGACTCCAAAATTTCTTTATACTGTCCCAAATGGCAACAACCCTACAGGCAACTCGTTGACGGGTGCCCGCAAGAAGGAAATCTATGAGGTATTTACGAGAGGGTGGCAAGTGTGTGATCAGGTTTCTTCTTTCCCTTTGAGGGGCTGATTTTCCTATTGCCCTCTTGTTTCCAGGGAAGATACCTTCTAATAAAAGGGACTCCTCCATCTATGCCAAGGTTCCGACCAAAGTAGCACACAATAAATGGCCCCAGCTCTTGTCTCTGAATTTGCTTTCATTTAGTTGGTATTTTAATATGAGAAAAGTGGCATTCTTGACCACCTGTTACAAGAACACATTTGGTTTTTATTACTGGATGCTTGTGTTTCCCTCTATTTTATTTATTACTGGATGTTTGTGTTTCTTTATTTTTATTTATTACTGGATGCTTGTGTTTCTCCTTTATTTTATTTATTACTGGATGCTTGTGTTTTTCCCTTATTTTAGACGTGCTGTGTCTCTTTGCTACTCATCATCACTCTGGGCTACAAAAATAAAAATAAAAAAAAAAACAATAGGGGACTCTTCTTTCTAAAGTCTCTGTAGGTGCCTATTGCTGCCCTGTACTTTTGCCATTTTTTTTAATATCAAGCATGTACAGAGCTGTACATATATCTGAAAAAAATAAGGCTTCTGCTGTCCCTGAGTCCCTAACCTTCCCTACAACTTGCTCTAAAAATAAGTGTTAAGAACTGTTTAGCTACATGGACCCTAACTGTGTGCAGTGGAATCCCAGCCAGATTTCAACCAGTGCCTTTTCCTGGACAACATAAAGGTTCAAGACCTGGCCCAAATATCCCAGCTTTTCCCTAGCCCCACCACTAAACCTCTTATGTACAACCAACCCCTCCATGCTCTCCAGCATAGGAATGTCCACGACCAATTCCCTTCATTTCTCTCTTTCTATTCTCTCTTCTCCCTTGTTATATACAATTCATCCTGTGGACTCCACCACAAAGTTCTTCTAAGTTGATCCTTTTTCTCCACCACTACTCCTAGCTCCACTTCCTGAGCCACTGTCTTTCTGCACTGTGTGACAGCATGACATCATCATTCACCCTGTTGCATTTGACTCCTTGTGTCTAACTGGTCACTGCTTGCAATGGCAACCAGTCCTAGGCCCTGCGGTATGGTAAACAAAAAGTCAGCCTTGTGACTTTCAAAATTCTAAAAGTTAAATAATTCCATTTTAAGTTTGTAAAGCTGTGTGGTGCCATTACTCTGTTCTCTCTTTCTCCCTCCCTCTTCCCTCTTTCTCTCTTAGCTTCTCCCCAAATGCCAAAGCCATATTCTCCTTTTCTGTCTACTAATCCCCCAAGTTTTTGCTCACCCCCATGATCCCTCCTTTCACTCATCCTCAGTCTAAACCCTCTTCCCCAATATTTTCATAACTAATTGATCATCTTGATCATCTTGAGTTCTGTTACCTTGTCTGGAAGAGCTCCCCAGAAGTTTGACCTGAGAAATTTTCTGTCTTAGGGTGACTATGGCTGTAATGAACACCATGACCAAAGCAACTTGGGGAGGGAAGGGTTTATTTGGCTTATACCTCCATATCACAACTCTTCATCAAAGGAAGTCAGAACAGGAGCTCAAACAGGGCAGGAACCCAGAGTCAGGATCTGACACAGAGGCCATGAATGGGTGCTGCTTCCTGACTTGCTCCTCATGATTTGCTCAGCCTGCTTTCTTATGAAACTCAGAGCCATCAGTCCAGAGATGACACCATCCACAGTGAGCTGAGTCCTCCCACATCAGTCACTAAGAAAATGCCTTACAGCTGTATCGTATGGAGGCATTTTCTCACTTGAAGTTCCCTCCTTTAAGATAAGTCTTGTGTGAAGTTGACCTGAGACTAGCCAGGATGCTGTCCTATCACTCTTCCTCAGAAGTACTCACTATCCAACTGGCTTATGCACTTCTTGCCTTGCATGAGAAAAAGAGCCTTTAGCAGCTCACTCGTCTCCAGCCTCAATGTCTGTCTGGGATAACAGGAACTGACTGGATGAATGAGTTCATGAACAGATGAGTGAGAACAAAGAATGGTGATTCCAGTAATTTTCATTTTAGACAGTTCTTAAGAAATAAATATGTCACTTTAACCTTTTAGCTTGCAAGAAAATATGATTTCCTCATAATAGAAGATGATCCTTACTACTTTCTCCAGTTCAACAAGGTATGTAGGCTTACGAAAGATCATTTGTGGTAAGTTATTAGCTGCATTGGCCATGAACCTGACTTGAGTCGATGAACATGAATCGTTAGTGAGCTCTCTGTGGTTTTTCCATCTTCCAGTTTTGTCAGTTTTCTTTTTTGTATTAGTGTTCCTTCTAGAAAATAGTTGCCTTTGGGAATAGTAGCTAGTTCTGTGAGAGATCCGTTTAAACAAGCAGAGCCAAGTAGGCTGGTGGTGCCGAGCTCCAGACCCTATTCCATATTAACATAGCATAGGTTTCATCTTGTACTTCACCTTCAGTCCAGTGACAGTGGCTGACTAGACTGATAGTTAAGGGGGAATGAGGTGATACTCAAGCTGAAAGCAAAGTAGGGCTGTGCTCAAAGTTCTCCATAGATGGAAAAGAAGGCACTGCAGCCACATAATTGCACTCTTGTCAGCTACTCTGAACCTTATCTAGAGGATCAAGGGTGTTTGAAGTCATCCTCCCTGTGTGTCTGCATTTCATGATGATAGCAGTTTTCTACCAGACAGTTGTAGTGGTCCACGCTCCAGGGCCTAACCAGGGCATGTCCTCAGGACTGCAGACATCCATCCCTTCCTCTGGTTGGATGCAGTTCCTCCCTTGACATCTACTGAGAAGACACAAAACTTGTTTGCTACATAGTTTTGCAGAGCATGGTCTGCCATGCCCTCCCTCCCTGAGTGTGACCATGAACCCCTTCCTCACTTGGCCCTATGTTCAAACAAAATCTTAGTGTTTCTAAGGAAAAGTCAGCTCAGGACACACCACCCCACCCAGACCAAGTTCTAAGCAACAACGAAAATGTATTTGCCCTAGAAAGACAGAGGGCAGGGAGTAAGAGACAAAGACAGGAGGTAGAAGATGAGGGAGAAAAGGGAAAGAACAAGGGAGAGGAAGAGGAAGAAGGGGTGTTTGTTCTGGAGGGGGCAGGACAAAGGACTGTCTCTCATAGAGAGGAGACAGACATGGCTCATAGGCAAACAACAGTTTATAGGGTAGAAGGGGAAATTCTGTATTAGAATGAGATGTTCAATTTTAATTGGGTGTGTTAATTAGGAGAGCCAAAGGGAGCTTTTGATTGCTGAACTTCAATACTTTGATAGCCGGACCTCGATAGTCAGCCTGGGGTGGGGGAGCCAAATAAGGGAGTAGACCTTGAGGGAAAGCTTTAGGGATGTAATCTAAGAGTTTTTAGCAAGGTATAGAGAATGGGGAGAAGACGACAGCCTGGCAGAGCCATGTTTGTCATGCTCAGAATGGCTAGAGCCCCTTCCGTGTCAGTATGTAACATTAACTAAATCTCTCACCGCATTCACAGCGGTTTCTGTCTTTCTAGCCAGTTCCAAGGATCACCACTGTATCTGAGCTCATCTCTCCCAAGTCCTTCACCTAAATCTAATAACCCCAGACTTCAATGCCGGGGGAGACAGAGGACCTGTTGGAAGTTTCTCCAAGTTCATAGTAATGACATCTTGAGCCAATAAGGAAACCTTTGTGAGTGTACTTAGCAAAGAAACCCTGAGATCAGACACTAGTATAAGAACATGTACGTTGCAGGTCTTAGGGCCTAGAACAAGGTAAGTCCGAGCTGCTGCATGTATGTGCCCAGGCTGTTGCTGTTTGCCTGCTCCACTCTGCAAAGCAACCTTGCAGTGATCAGAGTTTGCATGCCAACAGTGGTTTTCTTCTTATTTTAAGCCCTGGGTACCAACCTTTCTTTCCATGGATGTGGATGGGCGTGTGATCAGAGCTGACACCTTCTCTAAGATCATTTCCTCTGGGTAAGGCTTGCATCTCTAACATGAAGCTCACCTCAAATCTTTTAGTTCAAGAACTTCTTCTCATTTAGAAGGCTTGTATTCCACTTGACTGAAATTCATTAATAGGCATGTGATTATTTTACTTATTATTTTTACAATGATTATTAAATTTTCCAGTATTCAAAGATGCTTGACTAGTAGTCTAAGTTGTAGGAGGGTGATCCAGCACCCTTTGGAAACTGGTATTAAAATACAATGTTTAGAAATTCTTAATGATACTCACACTGTTTTTATAATATGTACTTAAATTTAAGTGTTTCTGAAGTAAGGAGTGAGTAATTTGACTAGAATATTTAAGTCATCAAGATCTATTTGTCCCCAGGTCATCACTCTTTCTAGTGAGATCAGCAGAATGATTCCCATTACTTGCTGATGTGGAACTGGTATAAAGCCTTCTCTCTTTCTGTGCAGGCTGAGAGTAGGGTTTATGACGGGCCCCAAGTCCTTAATAGAGAGAATTGTTTTGCACACACAAGTCTCAACGCTGCATCCCTGTACTCTCTCACAGGTAAGCGCAACTTAGGGTGGTGGTGGTGGTTGTTATTGTTAGGGTTGTTGTTATCAATCAGAATCAGGTGTAGACAAATAAGATTAACTTAAGCCAACAGGGAAGAAAAACCAAATGCTGAATCTCTGTCTCCAAGACAGAATGAGCAGACCAGCACCTGGAGGAGTTTAATCTAAGCAGAAAATGAGAAATCATTTAAGCCAGTGTTGTCACGCTGCCATCCCAGAGTCCTTATGAACCAGGGCAAACTCATCTGTCTGTGGAGAACACTAAAAGTCAGTCAATTAATAAGCGTAATTAAAAAAAAACCCTATGGAACTAAATTTGATGAAGCAATTCAAACTTTGGCTTTATTGTGTTGGGATTTATAATGATTTAAAGAAATAACCCTGTTTAGGGTGTTTTCTGCCCAGTCCCCAACTGCTTCTAAAGTTGTTCATCAGAAAGCATTTTAATTAAAATGAAGTTAAATAGTGGTGAGATCATATAGGAATTTCCTCTCGAGCTTTGAAAAGTTACCGGATTTGGGAATTACTATAGTCTTGAGAATGAGATCTTTTCCTTTTGCATGCTTGCATTTGTTCGTGTACATGTTCACATGTGGATGTGGGTGAGCATACATGCATGTGTGCCTCATGTGTGCAGATCAAAGGTGGGTGCTAGATATCTTCCTTAATTTTTTTTTTTGAGATAGAGTCTTTCATTGAACCTGGAGCTCACCTTTTTGGCTCGACTGGCTGGCCAGTAAGCCCCGTGGATCCACCCGTGTCCACCTCTCCAGTGCTGGGATTGCAGGTTCCAGCTGCTGTGCCTGGCTTTTTCCTGGGAGACTCTGGGCTCGGCTCCTTGTGCTTGCATGGCAGACATTTACTGACTGTACCAGATCTTTGGCCGTCAAAATGAAAAGTTTGTATCTCACAGGACACTTGTTTTGTATTGTACATCCTATAAACATCCTGGTATTTTACCAAAGAGCTTTTCTCATTTTTTTCAAATTTATCAACAAAAATTTATTATAACTTTTAGAGCTCCTCCACTTTAAATAGAAAATCTCTCAATATGTAATAGAATATGCCTGCTGTATATGTGTGGAGGACTCGGGATATAACTTGTTTAGTGTACACTTAACAGTGGTTTGGTCTTGGGTTTTGTTGGGGACCGTCGCCCCAACATAGAAACTGGTGCTTTGCCCTAAGTGTGTTCTCAGAGGCGTGAGGAAGAAACAGGCTTTCACACCATCATTGTTCAAAGGCAGCTCAGGACTTCTTCATCCTTTACAGCATCACCTTGCGTTTATTTCTCTCCCCCAAGCTCTGCCCAAACCTGAATTGCTCCTCCACCCTCAGGAATTCTCTATTCACATTCCTTTTCTGGGGACACCACACCTCTCATCCATACACTTGCATATCTCACCAGCTTTGGAGCCAGCAACTCCTTCCTGGGCAATCTACAAGTAAAAAGGAAGGCCGGAGCCAAGCCTTTCACCATTTATCTTTCTAAGTTGCTAGCTTTCCAGCTACCAAGCTGTATTCAAGCCATGGCCATGCCAGGCTGGCAGATGTCAGAGCCCACAGGTTTGATCCCTTACACAATCCAAAAGGAAAGAAAGAGAATGTTTATATGTTTTCAAATTTGCAGAGGCATTACAGTCCAGCAACCAATAGCATGGATCTGGAGCTAAAAATCTGTCTTGGAATCCAAACTCTATGATCAGTTTGACATGAAGAGAATTAAGCTTTGTGCTTCTGTTTCCTCATCAGCAAAACAGAACTAACCTTCCTTAGTTCTTATGAAGGTCAGCTAGACCGATCTAGTAACAAGTTATAGCAGAGCCTAGCATATGATGAAGTGCTAGATTTGAGGGGGTTTTGCTTTCTCTTTTGCTTTGGTTTTGTATGTGTATGTGGCCATTTGTGTGTGAACTGGCACGTACAGGCCAGGGATCAGCATCAGGGGTCCTTTGAGACAAGATCTGTCACTCTAGCTAGCAGACCTCAGGAACTGCCCTGCCCCAACCCCCAGCAAGGGAGTCATAAGTGCACACCATTATGCTCAGCTCTGTGCAAAGGTGCTAGGGCCTGAACTCGGGCCCATGTGCTTATGCAGTGAGCATTTTATTAACTGAGCCTGAGTACTGTTGTCCTGGCTTTAATGAAGTCATGGATGTGACCTAGGCTCCTTGTTGCATCTTTTTGTGTGTTTATGTGTAAGTGGTTGCTTCTGTGTTTAGAAAGTACAGCCTCGGTTTTGAGAATGAACAACGGTATCACAACCAATCTCTCTCTTTCAGCTCATGATATCACAGCTTCTGTACCAATGGGGAGAAGAGGGCTTCCTGGCTCATATTGACAGGTATTGGGTTGGTTGCTAAGATATCTGTAAGCAAGATAAGAGCACAGAATACAAAATACATATGATGCCACATGCTGGTTTATTGTTTTTCCTTCTCTTTTAAAGATTTATTTATCTGTAGTTTGTGTGTATGAACGTTTGCTGGTATAGATGTTACATACCACGTGCCCAGTGCTTGGGGGGCCAGAAGAGGGCACTGGATCCCCTGGAACCAGAGTTACTCACTGTTGTGAACTAGTTATGAGATGGCTATCAGCTCTTACGTCTGTGCTCGAATCCTACCCCAGTCCTCTGCAAGAACATGGAGCCATCTCTCTATCCCCGTCATTCTTCCTTCTTCAATGTCCAAAATCGCACACACACAGTTGTCTTTTTGTCTTAGTTGCTTTTCACATCGAAAGTCGGCTCAGCGGCGTTCAAGGCCTGGCCTGAACTATTGCCCAGCCATACCCCACCACAGTGGTCCAGGTTAGAGTTCACAATTTTAGCTGAAAGACTTCGTCTAGCTAGCTCTTACATCTTAACCCATTTCTGTTACATTTTACCACAAAGCTCGTGGTTTGTTACCTTGTTGACTCCACCTTCTTTCCTCCTCTGTCTCCGCTTGGATTTCCCGCCTTGCTATATTCTGCCCTGCCATAGGCCAAAGCACCTTCTTTCTTAACCAATAGTGATAAAATGTATTTTCAGCATGCAGAGGGGAATCCCACATCAATCCACACTATAAACAGCTTATTTGATAATCAGCTAAGGGCACAGGGTGTGGGAACTGGTCGTGAATTGCTTTTGTGATGTAAATGTGGTGTTTCCTGAGCCACTTAGACAGTAGAAACTGGGTCCCCTTCCCAGGGCAGTGACCCAGCATTGCAATAGAGCTCCCTTTCATCTCAAGTGTTCTCCTTCACCGAAGACGACAGAGCTTCAGCCAGCTAAACACAGAGGTCTGTCCTGCTACTTCCGCCGCGTCTATATTCCATATTTTATATAGAAATGGATTTCACACTATTCATTTTTATAATTTAACTTTTCTATAAAAAAAGGGGGGAAGGAAGTTTTTTAAGTTTTTCAGGACATATGTCAAAGCAATACGATGTTCTCTTATGAAGCAGTCAGTATTTCAATCAAAGTAGAAAAACAAGTCCTCGCACACTGGGTCTGGTTCTGAACTCAATGTCTTGTCTTCGTCTTCTAGAATTATTGATTTCTACAGGGACCAGAGGAGTGCGATATTGGCAGCTGCAGACAAGTGGCTGAGTGGTGAGTGGGGAACATTTGGAATTAACATAAATATCAGCAATCACACCTCTGGGGTGGATGACAGACACAGCCTGTGGTCAGTTCTGGTGTGTTAGGCCCAAATCTGCGAAGTCTCCCAAAAACCAACAAGGAGACCGAGTCCCGTATAAGAGTCTTTATTTTATGCAAGTTTGCAAACTCCGTCTCTCCGTATGTCCAACATATTGGAATAAACGGAAAGCCCCAAGCTCAGAGTTGGGTTTTTATAGTAGTAAAAGTGGGGGTGAGGGATTTCTGAGGTTCAGGACCCCTGATTGGCTGGCATTTGTCTAGGGGTGTCCTGGTGAGGTGCCCTGGCAGGTGATCCTATCTACAGCGGTTGGAACGGAACGTTAGGCATTTCCTTTGATTGGTCTGTTCTTGGGTGGTGCTCAGGTAATCTCAGTTTGGGGTTCTTCCTGCAACCGGGTATAACTCAGGGTAAACTACCGAGACTCAGGCCTCCATTAAATTTATCGATGGCTGAGTCCTACTGCGGCAGGTGATAATGGCTGGAAGTAAAGAACGTCCTTTGGGTGATCTGTTCATATTTAGCCTATCATGGCTGGCTCCTACAGTGTGGACTGTACTGTGCTGAAATGCAGGAGTATACTAACACCCAGTTCAGGAGGTGCTGGCAATAGAACCTGGGTCTCATGCACTCAAGGCAAGCACGCTACCAGCTGGGCTACAGTGCTGACCCCAGATTCTAAGATGATTAACAAACAAACAAACAAAAAAGCTCAGCCAAAAAGTTAACCAGCAATATTACCTGCAGCTGAATAAAACTCATCTTCCACAAAACTCTCAGAAATTTTTAGCTGTTCCAAAATTTTGTCCCTGAAGTGCTTCGTCTCTAACTAAGCTCAAATAAAGACAAGTGGTATAGTATAATTTTTAAATCTTAAATTCATTAAAACCCTTTGCCTTCTATTCATTAGCCACACATATTTGTTTAATATTTTCTATTGCTGCTTTGAATTTAGGATGGTTTTTTATTATGGAAAGAAGACGGATAAATTACCTGACTTTAATTATACCATTAAAAAAGCGCAAATGATAGCCAGGCGGTGGTGGTGCATGCCCTTGAACCCAGCCCTTGGGAGGCAGAGGCAGACAGATCTCTGTGAGTTCAAAGCCAGTCTGGTCTACAGAGTGAGTTCCAGGACAGCCAGGGTTGTTACAGAGAAACCTTGTCTCAAAAAAACAAACAAAAAAAATAGGGAAGGGCAAATGATGTAAAGATTAATAAGTCAAAAATACCAATAATGCCTTATGTCTGTCATATATCATTCTCTGTAGAGTCTTCATTTAAAACAGAATTATATCTGCATGATCAGAGCACTGTCCTACCACTTTGTGTAGGAGTGGTAACGAAATATTAATGTCAAGATTTTTTAAGTAATTAAAATCAAAATACTTGTCCTTTCTCCTTAGTTTTTCTATCATAATACACACAGAGCTTTTAAACACATCTGGAATTCTTGAATTAAGTACCCTTATCCTAATTAATTACAGTTCTGAAGAAATTAAGCCATCCAGGCATCCATAAATAACAGGATTTATGAAATCTGAGGTGACTCCAGAAAGAATAAGGATCGACATTAAAATTGAAACAGCCCTTTTGTCTTAGGTGTGTCAGTCTGAGTGACAGAGAGACACACTCAATCCCATGCTCTCTCTGAAGGCTGGCAGCACTCACTGCTCCCAGGAGCTACCGTCTCCCTTCAGTCAGCCCCTTAGCCCCAGAACATCAGTTTGTGGGAATCTCATCAAATTGTATGTTTGAGAAGCTTTTTCAGAAACAAATTGTCTAGAATTCCTTGTTTACAGTCACTTCCCCCCGTGCTGTTGGGACTGACAGCTTGGTGTCATCAGAAATGTCTATAGCCGCTGTCTTCTTTTGTTCATAGGTTTGGCAGAATGGCATCCTCCCAAGGCTGGGATGTTTCTGTGGATTAAAGTTAAGGGGATCTCTGATACAAAAGAACTGATTGAAAAAAAGGCTATTAAAAAAGAGGTAAAAGCAGAAGATTGCCAACAGAATATTTACACTATTTCTCTGAACTAATTTCTTTGAATAAAATGAAAAGGTATTTTATGGTCCAGGCACATGTGATGATGGAATATTGTCTCATCATTAAATTTTGATAAATATTGAAGCTACAATTCAGATTGACTAAACTGATGGAAATACAGTCATTCTCATCAGTGACCAATTTCAGACATCTTCCTTCGCTTTGAGTTCAGAGTCACTCCTTACCACACGTGTAGCTTTGGGTGTCTTACACGTCCAGTGATTTGTTGATGAAAACAGCCAGAACCCTTTCCTGGGCCAGTGAGAGAGCCAAGCAGCATAATCCAGGAGTCTTGGTTAGGGTTTCTCTTGCTGTGAAAAGGCACTATGACCACAACAACTCTTATAAAGGAAAATATTGAAGGAGTGGCTCGGGGTACCGGGAGGGTGAAGTGCACTCTTAGAATGTGTGTGGTCCTGGGTTCAACCCCCAGCAGGAAAATGAGAATGAGGGAGGGAAGGGAGGGAGGGAAGGAAGAAAGAATGGACATGGTCAGGAAAGGGAATAAAGCGTGCGTGTGTCTAGGATGAAGAGCGAGTGAGCACCCTGTCACTCATCTGTCCCTGCTGTCGTGGTCACGAGAAGAGCAGTTTGCTGTTCTCGGCACCCATGTGGACACACGTACTAACATTTCTATCTTCTTCATGCATTCAACATTCACATCCTTTCAGTTTCCCTAAACATACCATTTTCTTCCTCTCCCAGGGCCTTTACATTTCCAGGTTTCTCCCTAAAATACTGTCCCCACTCTTTGCTAGGTCGATATCGAGTTGTCTTTCAGCTCCCAGTTAGAAACTCAAGGATTGTGTTCAGATGCCTTTTGTAGCTAGGTTAGCCGCTTATCTTGATTTTACCATTTCCTTTTAACCTGTCCGATGAACAGTCAACCTTGGTGTTTTCCTCTCATTTACTATGCATTCTTTTTATGTGGAGAAGAAATAGCATATCAATGCTATATGCTATATCATGGTCATATCAATGGTGACTACCTTTCCTGATTCTGTGCACTCGGGCTCGTCTACCACATGCATGTGTATATTTTTGTTCTCTACTGTGATTTATTATTTCAATAATGGCTTTCCAGCTTAAAATAGTACATTTAATACTACATTTCTATGCATTTTCTTTCAGTGTCCCTTCAGTGGTGTGCTCACCTATTTTCCGCACCCTTTCACAGGTCCTATTTGTTCCTGGCAATGGTTTCTTCTTCGACAGCTCAGCCCCCACTTCCTTCTTCAGAGCCTCCTTCTCTCTGGTTACTCCAGAGCAGATGGATATCGTGAGTATGCTCTTCAGCCACTGCCTCTTGCTCTGATCTTGGATGCGTATGTGCCCCTTGGCAGTCAGAAATGATGTAATGTCTGTCTTCTTACACCCCAAAAAGCCGGATTTTAGTGAAGCAGTCATGAACTATTGCCAGGCATCTGTAAGCAAAGGAGACTGAACTAGAGTTAAACTTTGTTGTCTTGCGAGTAACTGGCCAGGACTTCCTGAGCTGTACTAAGGGAGGGGGTTTCCATCAGGTTTTGACTTCTGGGGCAGTACTTTTCCTTTCTTCTTGGAATCACATAAATGAACAGTAAATTCATAAACCATTGGTATAGAAAAATGGATGGATGTAAAAGATCTAGACTGTGTGCAGAAAAACACAAAAGGAAGAGCTATTAAAAAAGCATTGCCTTTGACCTTCAGAAGAGTGTGTGTGTGCGTGTGTGTGTGTGCTGGCAACAGGCCCCCTTTACGTCCTTTCTTTACTTCAGAAGTGTGTGTGTGTGTGTCTGTGTGTGTGCATGTGTGTGTGTGCACGTGTGTGTGTGTACGTGTGTGTGTGCGTGGGTGGGGGTCTGTGTGCACGTGTGTGTGTGCTGGCGACAGGTCCCCCTTATGTCCTGTCTTTACTTCAGAAGTGTGTATGTGTGTGTGTGTGCGGGTGCGGGTCTGTGTGTGTGTGTGTGTGTGCGTGTGCGTGTATGTGTGTGTGTGCACATGTGCACTCCCTGCGTGTATTCTTTTACCTGTTTCTCATGTTACTAATCTCCTGTCCATAAGCTTGCTCGGCTTTATATATGAACGGATTTGAGCAGTCCAAACTCTAGGCTATGTTTGCAGATCAGAGAATATATGAAAATACAAAATATTTATACTACATAAAATAGAAAGTGATGCGTGCAAGCTGTAATTTTAAAAACTCTGGAAATGTGTACAAGCCTGGTGTATCCTTATCCACATCCTAGTGGCTCCTGGGGGCATTCTGCCCAGACAGCACTGTTGTCACCCTTGCTTTTCACAGTCCTTCCCGGCTTCAGTGGGATTCCTAAATCTCCAGAGTTACCAAAGAACTTCCCAGAGTAACATCCTAATGTCTTCAATTCTTATTTCTTTCCTATTTTAGGCCTTCCAGAGATTGGCCCAACTCATAAAAGAGTCTTTATGAAGAAATTGGACTAGGAATTATTCACAATTTTTAAATATATTATTTCCATACTTTGTTGAAGAATGGGAGTTCCTGTTTGACTGACACAATGGATCCAGCTCATGAAACATGGTGCATCTGTGCAACTGAACAACTTTGAAGTGCAAAAATACTTTTCTGATCTAATTTTGCCTTTTGATTAATTTTCAACTCACAAAAGATTAAATTTTATTGTAAAGAACACTATAGCTGTTTCATAATGTCCAATAAATTTTTCTTGAAATTAACACAATATGCTGAATTATTTTCAAATTGCAAGGAAGTTAGTTAAAATGGTACACAGTATTCAGTTTTTACTATTATGAGGAAATTTCATGGACACTTATTGCAAAAAATTGTTACAATTCAACAATTATAAATTACTTTGTACCCTTTCATGGTGCCAAAGAAATCGCTTTAAAATTAAAATTCTGAAGGTAAACATGCCAAAATAAATCCTACATGTTAATTCCAAGTAAAAAAGGAAGAAATTGTGGTCTTAGAAAGCTTTCTTTATATTTTCATGGTGCTACATCATTCACAAACGTTATGTAGCTGATGTCTCCTTCAGCCTCTGAGGTATTATACTGATTACTGCCCTAGCTGG
>JAQHUG010000286.1:1142914-1153922 GCA_028555095.1 Dicrostonyx torquatus
CTGGTTTTACACTTTCACTGCCAATCACACTTTTATGTACTTATCTACCACAAATGTGTGTGATAGGAGATATGACAGAATTGAAACCAGATTTCAAACATTATATTTTCTTTCTCAACTCATTTTTGACCTAAATTCTGTCCTGCTTCGTCAATATTACCCTTTCTTGGTCTCCTGTTAAAAGTTATACTATGCCTACATGTGGTAGTTTGAAAGAATATGGCCCCTGTTGACCCATAGGTAGTTGCTCTATTAGGAGGTGTGTCCATATTGGAGTAGGTGTGGCTTTTTGGAGAAGGTGGGACAATAAGGGGTGGACTTTGAAGTCTCAGATGCTCAAGCTAGGCCTAGTGTCATTTTCACTTCTGCTGACCACGGATCAAGATGTAGAACTCTCAGCTCCTTCTCCAGCGCCATGTCTGCCTGTACACCACTATGTCCCTGCCACAATGATAATGGACTGAACCTCTGAAACTGTAAGCGAGCTACCCAAATTAAATGTTTTCCTTATAAGAGTTGCTGTGATCATGGTGTCTTTCCACAGCAGTAGAAACCCTAAGTAAGGCAGTGTGTGTACCAAAATTTTATTATCCATTAATCTGTTGCTGCACTTATGGGTTGGTTTAGTTCCTTGCTATTGTGAATAGCAATGGTAAACATGGCGGTGTAAGTATTTCTATGGCAAGCTGTGGCAGCCCGCTGGGTGTATTCCTAGAAATGAAATAGTTGATGCATATAGTTGTTCTATTTATAATCCATTCGGGAAACCCTAATCTGAGTTCCACAATGACTGTTACACCAGTGAATAAAGACTCCCATTTCCCTACATCCTCTCCAACATCTGCTCTCATAGTTGCTGATAATAGCCATTCTGACTAGGACAACCTGATATCTCAAAGGAGCTTTAATTTGTATTTCCATGATAACTATGAATGTTGAACTCTTTTTTTTTTTTCGAGACAGGGTTTCTCTGTGGCTTTGGAGCCTGTCCTGGAACTAGCTCTTGTAGACCAGGCTGGTCTCTTAAAAATAGTTACGGACCATTTGTGTTTCTTCTTTTAAAAAGTTTTGGTTCAATTATTAGTCCATTTATAATGGGCAGTTTTATTTCCTTGTTATATAATTTCCACTGCTCCTTGGCATTCAGGATATTAGCCCCTTGTCTAAAACATACCTGGTAAATATTTTCTCCCATTCTGTGGTCCTGAACATTTGCTTTTTCCACTGTAGGAATTTCCTCCTCTCGAGGAAGAAAGTCTTTTAGTGCTTGTACGGCATGGGAAACCTAACTAGTACTGACTAATTGGGTCTTTGTGGATTGCAAACATTGTCTTATTTTTCAAGAACTCGATTTAAACTTTTGAAGAGTACCTAAAGTCCGAATGAAAATCAAGCATTGACTAAATCCTTGATTTTAACTACTGATGGTAGTTTCCTCATGGCCAAGGATAGCGACTCTCACTCTGAAACGGTAAGCAGGCATCCTCTCGCACTTGCTCTAGCTACAAGCTTTGCGGTTTAAATTTTATCCATTCCGTCAACAACGGCTCCCTGTGTGCTCACTCTTGTCATCACGCACAAACCAGGAACTCCGGACTTCACAGAGTCACATTTGGACTGAGGTAGAAAAGGGAGACCGACAAGAAATAATTTACCTTGCAAGTGCTGCAAACAAAGTAACCCAACAAGGGGAAGAGAATGATAGAGCAGCAGGCCGGCCATTCTTGACTCAGAGAAAGCCCCAGACCAGAGCAAGTGGTGTCGGGGCACAGATGAGGATGGTACAGAAGGGATGGTACAGAAGCTGGGCGTGCACGAATCTCTACACAGAGCTGTAGGCAGAGCATGCTCTCAGTGTGAGGCCCGAGGAGCACGACATCACACTTGGTCTGCTTGGGAGGCGGAGGTGGAGGGGTGAAGAGTACGGTGTGGCTCAAGGGTAAACAAACACAATTCATCCTTGTGGTTCTGTAACAAAGTAGCTCAAACCAACTGCTCCACGGCTCCAAGCAAAATGTATAGTCTTATGGGGTCTGAAAACTACAAGGCCAAGGTCAAGGTGTCATTGGGTCACATTCTCTCTGAAAGGGACACAGAGAGTTTCAGGCCTCTCTCCTGACTGATGTTTGTCCTCTTCCTTGTGGAAGACACCAGTCTTTACCGAGAATCCTGCCCAAGGACATGTCTGTATTCACACTTCCCTTCTTCCAGGACACCAGTCACACTGCATTCACGATGCACCCTGTGCCCTGAGACCTTTGTTTACCGAGTAGTTCTGAGTATGAACTGTCTCCCAGGGCTCTGATGTTGAGCAGGTAGCCCTCAACCCTCAGCTGCTGGGGTACTTTGTAGACAGGGCGAAGTTGTGAAGGCGGAACACTGTAGGCAGATTTTTTCCGTCCCTCCTGCCAGCTCCCAAGTCACAACATGGAGGCTTACTATTGATTATGAAAGCTTGACCAATAACTTATGCTTATTTCTAACTAGCTCTTATAACTTAAATTAACCCATATCTATTAATCTTTTTTTTTTACATGACTCGGTTACCTTTTTTTGTAATACCATGCTGCTTGCTCTGTGTCCCTGGAGTCTCCTCCCGAAGACCGCAGACTGGAACCAATGAACTATAAATCAATCCTCCCTTCCTCCAGTCATCAGCTCCGGTGTTTGGTCATGAGACTGAAAAGCTGATCAACACACTAATTACAACTACAACATTCTTCCTAGCTTCAGATCTGGGCCAACAGGAATAGCTTGGAAAATCTGGGCAGAAAATGGTAGGAGAATGCAAAGCAAATAATGTCGAACTGTTTCAGGTGTTGCAAACTGAGCATCGACCCCCACCCCCACCCCCCATCACAGAGTAGGGAGTTTAGGGTGCCTATAAAGGCAGTTTGTAGGCAAGGGGGAAATTGAAGAGCTGACTACAGAAGGTTTAGCAGGGAACAAAGGAAACAAACTGCACAGTTAGAAGAGAAGCCAAAAGCCTGGTGATGTCCATGAGTGTGGCAACAAGCAGTATCTCTGAGTCATGGACGCCATCAGCTCTTATTCTCTGTATCTTTTTACCAATTAGCAGAAATGAACACATAGTCCTTCTACGGCAAATCCGTCTCAAAGTTATCATAAACATTCCTTCCTAAATACGTCATCCCCCACCTGCCCTCACCTGAGGTGGACAATGGAGTATTAAGAATATAGGTCTCAGAAACCGGCAGAGCAGATGGGAGTTCTGGAGTGCCAGCCCCAATTCCAAGACAACATTCTGCCTTCGCCTTCTCTGTATTCCTGGAGTGCTACTTTGTGAGTGTATAACCAGTCTGCGTGCTTCCAAATCTAAACCCTGAGGGTAACATGGAAATCCTTGCCAACGACTGAAACACGTGCATACAGGACACTTTCCAAGAAGCAAGGACTTGCTAAACACTGCATTTCACAAAGATGAAAGTTCATCCGGAGCACTCGGTTCACAGCGCGGGCACTGTTTGTTCTGTGTAGCCAGGAGACCCACCTAGCAGCTCTATTCGTCCAGGCAAATAAGAAACTTCAGGTCCTTGAAGCTGAGAGATCAATAATGGAAAACCAAACCAAACCAAAATCTGGAAAATCCAGATGTGACATGATATAGTACCTAAAGTTACCTCATTTGGGGGAATTAGGGTGTAAAAGACTTTTGTCTCCTAGAAGGTTCTTTTCCTGCTCGTGTGTTCCCAGCACCTCTCAGGGAAGCTGGGTAGAGTTGGCGCTGAGATCACGTCATTGAACTAACTGCCTCACTTGCTCTTCTTCACTGGAATGGTCCTCATCATTGTCATCTCTTTCTGAAAATGCGTGGTTAGGTTTAATGACAGAATAAGAAACACACAAGCAAACCTAAAGGGGATTTAAATGTACAGAGAATCCTGGGAGGCATCTCTCCAGGCACCTGTCATGATCCTAGTGATGTACAGGTTCAAGAAACTGCAAATTCTCTCTACCAATGAAGGGATACTTTCAAGTAAGGGAGAGGGAAGAATACATAGAGAAGAACATGGAATTTGTCACTGTAGGTAAAAGGGAAGGTCATTGTCATATCTTGGTCATTCTAACTATTGGTGATAGAGTTGTGGGTACCATATATGTCCCTCGATAGCAAAAATAAAGTTAAAATAACAAAGTGAAGGCTTTTCACATATGCCCTAATTGAAATCTCAAGGCAACTGGAAATGGAGTTATTAGCCCCATTTCACAGACAAGGAAATAGGAGGTTGCTGTGGAGCAGACTTTCAACCTTACATGTAAACAATCGCCGTAGTCACAGTGCAAAACTGTGGCACTTTAGGACGCTCCTGAAGAAATCCTCAGTCTGGAATAATCCCAGGGCTGCCACAGGCAGCCACAGGAGTGAGATGCAGCCTCTGCTGGCAGTCCTGGCAGAGCACAAAGTGTTCCCAGTACGGTACCAAAACTGTGCTTAGAAAATAGCTTCAAAGATGCAGAATGGTCAACAGTGCTTAGAGATCTCTCCCCTGCAGACATATATTTGTCTCACAATCATTCAAGAGACATGAGCCGAGTCACCACTGGCCTGTCAGAGACTCAAAAGTGTGTGGTCATGCTTTGTTGCTAACAGCCAACGGGAAAGAAGAGACAGGAGGCCTTGTAGAAATGATGGCTGCTGGGACTTCTAAGCTGCAGTCATTTCTATCACCTCCGAAGCCTCACAGCTAAGTATAGGATTGCTTCAGATTGTGAGACACCTGTGTGCATTGAAGTAGTAAAGGGAAGTAGCAAATCTTTACCAGCAGGTGGCAGTCTTGCAGAAAAGATTCAGGATTCTGAGATTATAAAAATCCAAGGATAACTTAATTTTAGAAAAAATTACTCATCCAGGATTAATGAGTTATACCCTCACCTGCAGTTTTATGATCAATGCCAAATAAACATGTTCATTCAATTTACTACAAAAATACAAGACACTCTATGCAGACATTAAGTGTTTTCATCAAACGGGTGTATTGCTACCTACTAGATAAAAACACGATATTGAGACTGTTCTAAGAAATAATGGGAAACCGAATAAGTTTAAATATTGGTTTTACAATTAGGACATTTAATATAATCTGTCTTCCCATGTGGGACCAGAGGATTATTACATGTTCTGGAAGTCTTGGTTTTATGTTTTTTAAGACTTCATTTTTTTATTCCAGAGAAATATTTTAAAAACTATTTTCAACCCCTTAGAAAGGTCAGCACATGCTTGCGCTTTTTATAACACTTCAAGTTGCATTCCGTGTACTATTCAAAGTGTAAATGGCAAACCCACTTGGCAGTCATGGTAATTGAGCTTTTGCTCTCAAAATATTTACTGGACCCCTTACAAGGAACCAAGTCATTTTTCTTTCTTTCTTTCTTTCTTTTCCAACAATACTTTCATTGATTATTTAAACTTTTTAAGTCATGAACCCTAAACACACACTCATTTCCCAATCCTCCCAGGTCTGCCCCTCCATCCTTCTGACCTCTCCCCCCCAAAAAAAGGAGGAGGAAGAAGAAGAAGGAGGAGGAGGAGGAGGAGGAAGAGGAGGAGGGAGGAGGGAGGAAGGAGGAGGAGGAAGAAGAAGAAGAAGAAGAAGAAGAAGAAGAAGAAGAAGAAGAAGAAGAAGAAGAAGAAGAAGAAGAAGAAGGAAGGTCCGATTTGTGTTACCCATATACTCACTGGAGCATGTTTGCTCCCATTGGCTGCCCCTTATAGAAATCTGAGTCCTTACCCACTCATGCCTGACCCAGAAGCACCCAGTTGTGGAAAGATACACTTCAGCATCATTATCACAATTTTTAAGAGTTCTCATCAGTGGCTTTGCATGTCGGGAGTGGTGGGGAGTAAAGGGTTGTCACAGAAGCCTTCTTTGCCTTCTTTCTCAGTTATGAGTCTGCAATCATCCATACCATGGCAAAAGTAGCTTCCTTGCCCTTTATAATCAGTGGGAGCACAGATCATGGACTTCCACATGGTTTCTGGAGAAGGCACAGACCGCAGACATCCACACAGTCTCTGGCGTCAGCATGTGCCACGGATCTCAGCGTGATTTCTGGTGGCAGTACATAGCATAGACATTCACAAAGCCCTGTGTCACTACACAGGCTATGGACAACATCACAGTCCTTGGCAGCAGTATAAGCCAATGACATCAACATGGCCTCAGGTGGCAATGCAGACATGGCCTTTGGTGGTAACACAGTCCAAGGACATCAACACTAACTCCAGCTACAGTACACCCATAGACCCACAGACACAGACATGGCCCTTAGTGGCTGCGTGATCATGGACATCAAGTTGGCCTCAGGTGACTACACAAGTCACTCATATCAATATGGCCCCTGGTGGCAGCATGGCCCACAGACACCAGCATGGCTTCAGGAGGCCATGGATGGCCTTTGGTGGTAACTCAGACCAGGGACCTCATCAGCATGGCTCCTAGCCTCTGTAAGACCACAAAAATCCCTAGAACCTCAGGCTTCAATCTGGGGCAGTAGATCATGGCTACCAATGTGGCCTCCAGGGGTTAGCATGGATCGTAGAGGTCTTTTCAGGCAGTCTAATCCAGAAAATGAATTGTTCTTCATCTTGGACACCCTGTCAGAACCAGGGTGGCTGGGCTGTTTGGGGACTGAGTCCAGGCTGCTGCTGCAAACCACCTCGTGGGCCCTACTCTGCAGCTAGATGTACCCCCATCCTCCACAGGCTTCTCTCACACCTACCACCACAGCAGCTCTCTAGTCCCAGCTCTCCCTCCCAGCTCACTCGCTGCTCCATTCCTGTCTTCTCACCCCTCCATCAAATATTCGTTCTTCGTAGTGGCATCGGAAGCTGTAAAGTCAGCCATTTGCTTGTTTTACTGTCTCACCATATCTCCAGGTTCCTAGAAAGTACCTTTCTCCTGTTTCACACGGCCCACTCTGGCAGCTTGAGTTTCACCCACAAATCCTGTCTTCTCTCAAAAGGCCCCAGCTCTGTCCTTGATTTCTTCAGAACTGAGACACTGTGGAGCTATCTCCCCATGGTGTGTTTCTTTAGCAAACTGAGTCATTTCTGGTTCCTGACACACCTTCAACTGGACCATCCTCGAGACCCCTCTTGGATATACTGCCGCTGCCAGAGCCGTGGTGATCCTGCAGCTCTGGTTCTGCAGGACAGGCTCCTCAGCTGCTCCATCAGCCCACAGATGGAGTAGATGTTGGGGTGAACTGACTCAAAGTTCTGAGTCTGGGCTCAGATGGTAGCTGAGTTGATCAGCACCCAGCCAGGGCCCTTGGCTTCCACCCAAGTCATTTTTCTTTAATGACTTTATTTTTAATAAAGAGATCTTGACTTCCCCAACTAAAGCAATGGGTTAATCTGGTGCCTCTGTCCAGCTTTATGTTGGGCACTAAGAGGTAAAAGAATGGGGTCTCTGATTTCAGGAAATACACTAGCGGGTTACAGAGATAAGCTCAAGACAGTCTTATAGTCCTAAAACTAAGAACAAACTGGGATAAAGATTAGAACCTTCCCAAAGTAAGTACATGACAGCATTTATAGTCACATAAAACACTCACATCGTCAAAGCAGAAAATAACTGGTCTGATCTTCAGATAGTTAGTGTTTCCCTGGCTTATCATTACTTAAGTTATTCATGGCTATAGCACTCCATAGCCCACCCACTCCTACACAAATTCTCTTCAAGATTAAGGCCACTAAGGCTTGATTCTTACAGGCTCTTTGCCCACATATCTGAGTTTCTTCTAACAAGAGAGCTTCCAACCCGGCAGTGGTACCACACATCTTTAGTCCCAGCCCTGGAGGCAGATGCAGAAGAATCTCTGTGATTTCAAAGTCAGACTGGTGTAGAGAGTGAGTTCCAGGACGGCAAGGGTTACATGGAGAAACCCTGCCTTGAAAAACCAAAAACAGAGAGAAAAAGCCTCCAAATTTTATAGATGCCAGAAGGCTGGAGAGTACATGGCATGACAGAAGAGATAGTATATTTATTTCAAATATCAGCTGGAAAAACAAACAAAAACAAAAGCAAAAGCAGAATGGACCACATACTAAAGAGTGGTAGCAATGAACTAGGTGGGGTCCTCACCAGTAAGAACAAAGTTCCTTAGATGGGTATACCGGCACATATCTCTAGTGTCGATACCTGCAAGGCTGAGACCAGAAAGTGGAGATTTCAATGATGACTTGGAATAAAAACAGCATCAAGACCATTTCTCAAAAACTTAAATAAATAAAGAAGGGTTCTTGTTGGTGATGAAGATGAGCTGGAGATGGCATGATGGAAGAGAGTCAAAAAAGAGAAGACAAAAATGAGATTGGGACACAGCTGGATACAAGCATAGGGGAGCCTCACTGTTGTAAACCAGTGATTTTACATAAAAATAACAGTCATACCCGGTGATCTTGCAGGCCCTTGCCCATGCTAGCTCTTTATAAGTTATCTTGAAGGAGACCACCCTTTTAGAAGGTGAACCATATCCCTCACAGTTCCTGAAACAAAATCCTAATTCTCGATATCTCAAAATCTGATCTTATTTGGAAATCGGGATTGCAACATGGGTCAGGATGACATCATACTCAGATTATGGTACTCTCGTACAGCTCTAGCCAGCTAACAGGGTGCACAGTTGGATTCACTGCCTTTCTCTCAGACAATATCTTATATACATTCATAAACGCAGTAACATCTGACATAAGTATCCAGACAGATTAGGAATTTGCAGCAGGAAGAAAGAAACAATTTTATTAGAAGTTGGATGAATTCAAAGATTCTGGGCAAACTCTCTTTTGCAATTTAAAAATAAGTGTAACTGGTGGTGGAGATCAATGAAAATGCAGCCAAAGGGGTCTGAGGAGGCTCCCATCGGAATTCTCTGGCACAGGGAACTATTGTAGTAACAGCCCTTTCATAAATCATGGGGTTGTTGTCTCATCACCCCACTTTAGGCTGTCATGGCTGTTCTTTTATATCCCTTTCATCTTTCTTGGTCAAAGAGAGCTGAGACCCATACCATGAGAAAGCACTCACCCCTGACACTGCTGGGAGGGCCAGCACCCACAGATGGAATAGCCTAGAGACCTAGCATAGAGCCAAACATGACAAAAAAAAAGTCAATGAAATGATCCCTAACGATATTCGGCTCTACTCATAGAATGGTGCCTACCCCAATGGTCATCAGAGAGGAGTCATCCAGCAACTGATGGAAACAGACGCAGAGACCCACAGACAAACATTCAGGGAATCCTACAGAAGAGGGGGAGGAAGGGTTGTAGGAGTCAGAGGTGTCAAGGACACCACAAGAAAACCCACACCACTAAGTAAGCAGGGCCTCATAGTGACTCAGAGACTAAACCAACAACCAGGGAGACTGCACGGGACTGACTTAAGCACACTGCACATGTGTTGCAGCTGTGTAGCTGGGTCTTCTTTTGAGACTCCTAACAGAGGGAGCAGGGGCTCCGTTATCTGCATTTGGGACCCTATTCCTCCTACTGGATTGCCTCATCCAGCCTCAATAGGAGGTGCCTAGTCTCACTGCAACTTGATAGACCATGGCTGGTTGACATCCATGAGAGGGCTCCCCTTTTTTGAAAAGAAGCAGAGGAGGAGAGGGGGGGAGGTGTACAGAAGGGCGTTGGGTGGGGAGGGACTGGGGGGAGAAAGCGGGGGAAGGCAAACTGCAGTTGGGACGTAAAAAGAGAGAGAGAAAAAAAGAAAGAAAAGAAAGAAAGAATAAGAAAGGCCATAAAGAGAGAAGAGAGCATCACCTGGCACATGTACCCTTGCTGTGTCAGAGAGCAGAGCTTTCAGTTCTGGGTGCCAACCCAAAAAGATGCTCCAGAATGCTCCTAATCTTGGTTCTCAAATTCGGGCTTCCCTTCTTTGGTGTGAGAACTATGCTGATTCTAAACAGGAAATGAAGCTGAAAGAGGGGTGTTCCCATCTCCACACACATTTGTCTTTCTTATTTAATCAACATTTTCACTTTCATCAAATGACTGAGGCGCCAGCCATAAAAACCTTTGCCCAACATGTTCATAGTGAAATGTGTGCTCTGAAGTAATCAGATCATCTTTTATAGCATTCTAAATTCTACTCGGATACTAAATGGCAATGTATGCTTTATCCATGTTGTTAGAAGGATGGGCTTTCAAAGCCTAAAATAATGTCAGATCAGCCATATTACTCTTTCCATGGAGAAAATAATCAAACAAAAATTGCCTACATGAGAACCCTATGAGAAGAGTTCAACAATCCACGTGATCCACAAAATCCAAGATGTCTGTCATTCAGTCTATGTTCAATAGAATGGTAAGTATATGTGTCAATGTGACCTACAGAAAATCAATTTGAGGTTGAAACCTCTGTAAAATGGTGAGGAATGAATCCTGTTGCTAAGTTAAGCCTTTATAGTTGATGATATTTAAACTCAATTCTTCATTCTTGGCATATAAATATTCAAGTTTCTTCATGATGAATTGTGTACAAGCTTTGTCATTTAGGTTTCATATGGTGTTACCAGTGAGACCCTGGATGGTACTTAATCCAGTAAAGATGTTATTAAAAGAAAGGCTTGGGAAAGTACCATGCACTCATACCTATAGAATAAAAGCACTGTGCCTTTGTACAAAATTATGTGTGTGTAGACAAATGAGCATATATACCAGTGCATGTCTGTGTGTGTGTGTGTGTGTGTGTGTGTGTTGTATATATGGAACTAGAGATGATGGCAATGGTCTTCCTTAATCTATTTCCACTGATTCAGCTAGGCTAAGTGACTAATCTTAGATCAGAGATGTTCTAAGATATCAGAGATGATCCACCTGTCTCTGGAGTAGGAGAGTCTTCTGTATTTCTGTGCTTTGATTGGTTAAATAAAGACTCTGCCTGGCTTGTAAGATAGGTCAGCCCTTAGGTGGGTGGAGTAGACAGAAAGGAAGTTCTGGGAAGAGAGAAGGAAGTGAGCCAGACGCCACGAGCCACCG
>JAQHUG010000286.1:1168104-1240483 GCA_028555095.1 Dicrostonyx torquatus
CACTCCTTGGGTGGAATCTGAAGTTATTTTGATAAAGGGAACTGGAGCTTATTTGGATCCTTAGACTTTTGCTTTAGGTAGGAACCAACTACTTTCCTATTTCAGGAGCACGAGGTCCAGCAACTAACTAGCCACACCTGTTGACAATAGCCTTGCCGGAACTATAATTTACAACTAGGTGGGACCTTTGTTAGAAGCACAGTAACACTGAATAAACTAGAAACAAGTCCCAAACTCTCTGACCTTTGGCCTCTTGATCCTGGCCCATAACATCACATTATACTGGCCCCATCCCAACTGATTCACCTTTGGGATGCCTTCTCCAAAGTCGCAAAAGGCTGCATCTGACTCCAAACCTCCAACCTAAGTTTATCCACTTCAGTACCAAAGCTTGGCCTCAATAACCCCCAGATAAGCAGCCAAAATGGTCGCCCACAGATCCCTTGAGCCCAACTGTAATGATCTGTTTTGTCTCTTTAAGAGACAAGCCACACCCACTCCCTCCCCACCTCCCCTCCACTGAGGCAGGCAGATCTTCCTTCCTGCTTGCAGCCTGACTCTCTTCCTTTTCCTTCTCCCTCTTGAAGAGGCAGTTTCTGTCTCTCCCCTCTCTCTCCCTTCTCTCTCTCTCTCCTCTCCCTCCCTCTCTTTCTCTCTGTGCCTCTCTCTCTGTTCTTCTCCCCTTCTCCCTTCCCCCTCCAGAACCCACTAAATAAATATCCAACCTCACTCTGCATGGCGTGCCTATCCATGTCTCTGTCTCTCACTCGCCCCCGCCACCCCAGACTCCAGAGACCTGCGTTGTGGTCTTGTGTGCTGTCTCTCCCTGGGACTGGCTGCTCTCTGCCTGCCACCACATGGCCCATTGCCTATTGCCTCTCAGGGACCTGCAGTGTTTCTGCACTGCAGCTATTTGGGGATCCACAGCATTTTATTTTTACCATTACACTAACGTTATTCACAACTTTTGTGTACACACAGAAAAATGGAAAGAGTTTCCTTTTGTCTTTGCTTTCTCTTCTTTATGTGCCTCTTGTTCACCTTCACATGTCCTCCTTGCCCTTAAGTCTCCTACCTCAATTCCTGATTCTTCTGTTCCTGAACCTAAAAAGCCCATCTTTTCATCCCACTGATGGACATCCTCCCTATCTCCATCCTCCTCTCTCTTGCCAGCTGCCTTCCCTTCACTCTTCCATATACACCACTGTCCCCTCTCCTCCATCTACCTGGTCCTTGCCCAAACAGGAAAGGTTGGCTCTTCACTCTCCAGCATCCACCACTCTTCCCTTCTCCATCTGCCTGATCCTCGCCTGAAAAGAAAGGTTCCAAACCCTTAAGTCCTCACTCCCCTGCCTTCTTCTACTCTTCCTCAATCTGGCTCTCCTCAGAATCTGTGCCAGCCCCTCCTTGCAGTCCTCCCCTCACTCGCTCCCAGGATAAATTGCTCTCAGCCCCTGTGCCACCCTGCCCTTAGTGGGTGTGGATGGCCCTACTCAAGTCTATGTTCCCTTCTCTCTCAGTGCTGAGAAACATCTAGGTTCCTTTACCACATACCTCACCACCTTCATCAAACAATTCAGATACCTAACCTAGGGCACTTCTTCACCTTCTATGATCTCTATCGATCCTTTCTTATAACCTCCTCCTGAGGATCATAGATATGTCTAGGAGAAAGTCTGGGAACATGCAGATCAGATACACCAAACATGTTAAACCCATCCCTCCAGAGCTGCAAAAGTCCCCGACATAGATTCTAATCTATAATAATAGATAATAATTGTCCAGCCAAAGACCACTTCATCGCTTATCTCCTCTCTGGTTGAGGAGATTGGCCGCTAAACCAATTAACTTTGAATCCTAGCAGTAGTTCAGGACAATCTTAAAATCCCTCTCAGTTCCTCAACTCCTTACATGATCCTGCTCCCACATACAAACCTGGACCCAGGGACTCCACATAGCCACAGATGACCTTCTTTTTTGCCCAGTCCTACCCAGATATAAGGGCTGAGGTTCTAGCCCTGGCATTCAAGGCCTTTCATAATGGTCATGAGTGCAACCAAAAACACAGGTACCAGCTCTTGGCTAAGGCCTTTCAACAGACTCTTCATGCTAGAGCACTTCAAAGAAAGGGGGTATCGGGTCAGAAGGAGCCACTGGACCCTTGCTTCAAGTGTGCAAGAAAGGTCACGATGCCATTGCCTGCCCAAATCCTCACAGACCTATCTGAATGTGCCCTAAATGTCACCAGGAGGGGCACTGGGCATCAGACTTCCCCTAGGCCACAGCTTCCTCAGCGTCATCCAGCCTCCTGGCACTTCCCTTGGACCTACAGGACCTAGAAGCCTAGAACTGATGAGACCCAGGGTCTGCTATAGCCTTGACTAAACACACACAATACACACCAATTATTCTTCAGAAGCCTAGGGCCTCGCTCATTCTGAATCTGACAAATTAACTCTGGGATCCTCCTTCACAATCTCTCTCTCTCTCTCTCTCTCTCTCTCTCTCTCTCTCTCTCTCTCTCTCTCTCTCTCGCCCCCCCCCCCCCCCCCCCAAGAAGATCCTCTAGCTACTCTTCCTACAAGTTCNATCTGACAAATTAACTCTGGGATCCTCCTTCACACTCTCTCTCTCTCTCTCTCTCTCTCTCTCTCTCTCTCTCTCTCTCTCTCTCTCTCTCTCGCCCCATTCCTCTCTCATACAAGAAGATCCTCTAGCTACTCTTCCTACAAGTTCTATACAGATGGCAGCTTATTCCTGTCAGATGGCCACCATATTGCAGGATATGCAGTGGTCTCCGATGATGCCATTGTTTAGGTGGCCTTCTTACCCTGACACAGGCAGAATTAACAGCCCTCATCAGAGCCTTACAAATTGCTGACAGTACATCATTAAGACTGTATCTCACAGTGTATACAGACTCCAAATGTGCTTTCCGTGACTTGACAACACACTCGGCTATCTGGATGGAATGAGGATTTCTAAACACAGAAGGCAGCCCAATTACTAACTTTTCATATAGCCATAATCCTCAAGGCCTCTCTTTAACCCACTCAGACTGGCTTGGTTCATAGCAAGGCACATCACATTAGCCCCTCCATTTTCAGTAAGGCAGTCATTGTACCAACACGGCAACCCGTCAAGCTGGCCTTCATCCCTACGACTTACCCCTCTTCACTCCAGGTGACCTTACTACATGACCAGGGTAAAACATCCCTAACCACCCTTCAACACAAGACTTCATTTGCTACTTGCATGCCAACTGTAGATCCCTTCTGTCCTTTCTCCAGACCTACCTGATTCATATCCAGCAGCTAAGACTGTCTACAGAACCGAACCCAAACCTACCACTCATGTCAGCAAACTAAAGCAAAAACCCCGTTTCCACTATTCACTGTGACCTTTCCTACTCACCAGGCCTGGAAATTGATTCCTGGCTATGCCTGGCAGACTAATTTACCCACTATAAAATGTTTCAGATATCTTTTAGTATGTGTTGATACATTCTGTCATTGAAATGAGGCCTCCAACTACAAACAAAAAGGCATCAGCCGTCACCCCTTCTCTGCTCTCTAACAGGGTCTCTCGCTTTGGACTGCCTGCTTCCCTCCGGTCAGATAAGAGTGGAGAATTCACCCTCAAGCCACCCAGGGCTTAGTCAAAGCCCTGCAGATACCCTGGCATGCTCATATTCCCATCATCTACAGGTAGCAATTTATCCTGGGAGCGAGTGAGGGGAGGACTGCAAGGAGGGGCTGGCACAGATTCTGAGGAGAGCCAGATTGAGGAAGAGTAGAAGAAGGCAGGGGAGTGAGGACATCTTTGTCCTCTGGCAAAGTAGAAGACACCAATAGAATCCTAAAGGAAATCTAGTAGAACTCACTCTGGAACCTTGACTGGATCAAATTCCTCCCTCGAGCTTTATTCTGCCTTCCTTCTACACTGCTCCACCAGCCCAGCAACCTTTCTCCCCTTGAGTTAATGTTTGGAAGACCCGTTCTATCACCAGGACTACTTCCCTCACCTCCCCCATCCTTAATGAACTCCTGCACACTGCACCCCCCCATAGGCCATCCAATCGCTCATCTGGACACATTCTGAATGGATTCTTCCCAAGCCCTCATAAATTCTCCAACTTGCCCCACACAGCTGGGAGGTCAGGGTCTCCTAGCAACTCCCAAGCAACCAACCCTACCCCTCCAGCCCAAGTGGCAAGGGCCCTATACCATGGTATTCACTCTCCAGCTGCAGTCAGACTCCAGGAAAATCCACATTGGGTCCATCCAGGGTTCAGAGGGGAGCATCCTGCAGTATTTGGGTTCCTTCAAGGGGAGGGAAGGCTTGGTTTGGGTCACAGGCTACTGTTTATCATTGAGGGGAAGCTGAGGCAAGAGGAGCTCAATGCAGAAATAAGACAGCAGCTACTGAAGCAGAGACCGCAGAGGAACATCATTTCCTGGCTTGCTTGCTGTCCGTGGTTCAATCAGCTTGCTTTCTAGCACAACCCAGGACCACCTTCGAAGAGTTAGCACTGCCTACAGTGGGCTAGGCCCTCCCACATCAAGAAAATATCCCACAGATACACCTACAGGTCAATCTGATGGTGACAGTTCTTCAGCTTCCCAGGTGACTCTCGTCTGTATCAAGTAACAAAAATTAACCAGCACAGTCATTATCCCCAGGTGATTCTAAAGCAGGTGACTGCCCCCACCTCAGGGTTTAGTTCTAGGTATCATTGGACAATGAAAATTGAGAGAAGTTAAAATTGAGAATTGAGAGAATATTAAAAATGAGAATTGAGATGGTTAGCTTGCCTTTCTGGGACGCCAAGACTTAAACAGGGGGGGAAAACTGTCCTAAGAGGTAGAGTAATACCTTCAGGCAATTAGAAGGTGGTAACTACACTGCCAGAAGAAAGCAGGGTAATGGAAAACAATGGGATTTGTGGGTTAATTAGTAATGCTGGGCTGTTTCATGCAATGAAGTAAGTACACCAGATGGCTCACAAAACACTCCTGACTTCTGCAGGTGAAGAATACGCACTGGGTGTGAAGAGGTCAAACCTGAGACCTCACTTAGATTCCTCAGATCACATTGGGTGAGACTTTGTCCTGGCAGCATGTGACTTGCAATCTGTGTAAACACTTCAAGAACTTTTTAAAGGAGCGAATGTTCGATTTGATATTAATCCATATGCCTATCTTTCATCTACCAGGAAAACTTTCGTTGTTACTGAAAACAAAGGTGGCTGAGATGCAGCCCTTGCTATCAAGTTCCCTACGGTGCAGTAAAGACAAAAGAAATCCAGGTCAGATGTTGTGGTAGTTTGAAAGAAAATGAGCCCCATAGGTTCATAGGGAGTGACACTATTAGGAGATATGGCTTTGTTGGAGTAAGTGTGGCCTTGCTGGAGGAAGTGTGTCACTGTGGGTGGGCTTTGAGGTCGCAGAAGCTCAGACTAGGACAAATGGCTCACACTCTCTTCCTGTTGCCTTCAGATCCAAATGTAGAACTCTCAGCTACTTCTCCAGCACCATGTCTGCCTGCATGCTGCTATGCTTCCTGCCACGATGATAATGGACTGATCCTCTGAACCTGTAAGCCAACCCCAAGGACATGCTTTTCATAAGAGTAGCAACAGAAACCTAACTAAGATGGATATCAACATGGAGACAAGATGCAAGGCCCAAACGAAGTATCCAAGAGGAAGTCATTGCAGGAAGACCAGAGTGTGCCCGGCCTGAACTCACGCTTGAATGCTTGATATTTGAAAGATAAATTGGGGACAGAAGAACAAAAGAAAACTGTGAAAGTGTCAGCTTGCACACCAGGTGATGACGAGGATACTGGACGTTGGGAGCGCAGGCTGGAAACTCACTTCAGAGATAAGGTACGTACTACAGTATAATTTGCTGAAGACGAAGAATCTGAGAAGGCACGGAAGATGTGTTGAAGGATGCAGAGAGAACTTGTTTAGGGGATCACTGCACTATGGTTAATGGTGACTGGGGACGATGAGGGCAGTGCAGATGGTGACACCAGGATATGAGTTACTCAGAGATGCATACAGGCAGGAGGCATCTAGAGCCAGTGGAATGACAAAAGAAAGCCAGGTGGTTAGATGGAGAAATTTCTAGATTTATGATCTATATGGCTAGGTAGATGTACCAGTAGCCTTGCTAGAAAATACTAGAAAAATTGCATGTGGGCTCTGACATTCGCCAGCCTGGCACGGCCATGGCTTGAATATCCTGGTAGCTGGAAAGCTAGCAACTTAGAAAGACAAAAGGTACAGGCTTGGCTCCAGCCTTTCTTTTTACATGTAGATGCCCAGGAAGGAGTTGCTGGCTCCAAAGCTGGTGAGATATGCAAATGTATGGATGAAAGGTGTGGTGTCCCCCGGAAAAGGAATGTGAATAGAGAATTCCTGAGGGTGGAGGAGCAATTCAGTTTTGGGCAGAGGTTGGGGGAGAGAAATAAACGCAAGGTCATGCTGTAAAGGAAGAAGTCCTGAGCTTCCTTTGAACAATGATGGTGTGAAAGAGTCTGTTTCTTCCACGCGCCTCCGAGAACACATTTAGGGAAAAGTACCAGTTTCTATGTTGGGGCGACGGTCCCTGACAATTGCAAAAGAGCAATCACAGCTCATGAGTTCTATTCAGGACATACTGGGTTTGAGTCTCCTAGGCATACCAGTCGGGCTGTTTTGATGGACTACAAATAAAGGTCTGAACTTAGGAAGATACAGAGGAAAAAATACAGTTATGGACAAAGACGATGCAAAATATTGACACAAATGGACAAACATTAGACACTGACCAATCAAAACAGGTATTTGAACCACCTGAAAAGATCCTAAGAATTGGGTATGGCCAAGTAAGCCAGGCTGGCACCGACCATCTTGAGACCGATGGATGGGAGAGCACAAGGAAGCAGGAGAGAAGATAAAGTCCGGAGAACCCTACAATAGGTTGGTGCAAAGAGGAGAACATGACAAAGCAGGATGCAGAGGAAAGGTCACAGTCACACCAGGTCATCTGAGGGAGACAGCTTCAAACCTAAGTTCCAAGGCAGCTGCTGAAGAGACACTTGCACCCCTTTCCCAGGCTTTGCTATTGGAGATCCTCGTGTCGATGAAGCTCTGAGCAAGATCCAGGCTGTGTTCTAGACCCAAGCAACGTCAGATCCCAGAAACCCAGAGGGTGGATTAAAATGGCCCTGGTAAATTAGGATTCTTCCGGGAGGTAAATTTCCACTCAACATGGTGACCCCAACCACACTGAAGCTAAGAAGCTGACATGAAGGGCCACTGTCACTCGGGCTGTTTCCTAGGACCTTAACAAACCTCACTGGGCTACTCATCTTTTAAAACTCAGTAAGAGGCAGTTTTCTCCATGCTCTCCCTCTCTTCCCCTCCTTCTCCCTTTCCCTACCCCCTCTCGCCCCACTTCCTCTCTTTCTCCCTCTTACTTTCTTCTCCTCTCTTTCCCACCACCCTGAGTTTATTCATCTCAAATCCCTACTATTTTCCCTGTATCCTTTAGTTTTTCACTTCAGTCTTCCTGAATATTTAAACCTCCCCCGCCACATGCACACACACAATCTCACCACAGCAAGTATTTCCAAGGTAGAATAGGAGTATGCTGCAGGTTCCGTGGGAAGCAAAAGGAATAGAGCCGAAGTGAATACAAAGATACTTTACAACAATGTACTACGACTTACTTGAACAATGGAAGACAGATTCCTGCTATCATAGAGAATGCTTATTGAATAACTTGAAAAGGTGCATTTTTTTTTAAAGAGGCAGAAAGGTTCTTTGAGCTAAGGTATGCTGTTGTTCGAGATGCTATGGAAACCAATGTTAAAGTATGATTCTATTCTCAAGCTTTTAGGGAAGGACTGGATTTTGATGTGCTTAGGAACCAGAGCCCACGCATCCATCAGCCCGTAAAACCCTCAGCACCAGCGTTCTGCCCCACGTGTCCATGCTATTGCTCTCTATAAACCCATCTCCCTCGGGGCTAATGAGCCCTGGTATCGTGATGCTCCTCAACCTTGGGCAGCCAGATGCCAGAGGCAGCCACGTATGGCAGTCTGGCACTGTCTGGAGCATGCTCAGTCGGGCCCAGAGCCACTTCTGCAGGTCCGAGCTAGGAGCTTGGGGGTCACAGGCAATATTTTGCCTCCCAGTCACAGAGAAAGAGGCTGTCTGTAATCGCTTAAACAGCCTCCTGTGGTTTTGACAGCTGTCCCTGACTTAGAGTGAAACACGCCGGGTCTGACAGCTGGAGCCACTTAAGAGTGTTAATTTGCGTAATCCACCTTTCCGTGTTTTCTCAGCAGCCTATGACCAACGGGATGTGTGGGGGGTGGAATCAGAATTATTAAAAAAAAAAATTTAAAAACCTGGTATGGGGCGTGGCCAGATGGGGCAGCAAAGAAGAGCCCAAGAGGAGGAGCCTGGTCACTGCCCCAGAAACTGACAAGCTCTCTAAAAGAAATGGGGTGTGGGTGTGTTTGGGGTGGGTGGATGAGGGATCCACTAACACTGCAGGATTGTGCATAGAAAATAATACTGCAGGGTTATGCATAGAAAACTTATGTAGGTTTTAAAAACATTTTTAGAGTACTTATTCTCCCCCACCAAAGCAGCAACTTAACTCATTAGAGAGAACGCCGAAACTGCAAATAAACTTTTATAAATCCCCCCTCGAAACCCCACCGCCCAGAAGCCGCCCACAAACACCCTGCTGTGTCTTATCCCCCCCCCCACACACACACCCCGTCGCTTCCAGGCGTCCGCTGTGCTTTAGGTGTGGCAGAGCAGCCTCCGGGAAGGCCCCGGACACTTCAGCGGGCAACTGGGTAGGTTAATTGGTGGGTGGGCTGGTTGCGGGTGGCCTCGAGGCTGGCGTTCGAAGACGCCTGCTCCTGCGTGTCCTTGGACGCCACTGCGACGCGCTGCTCCACTGCTCAGGAAAGTTGCCGTGACAGCGCCTACAGCGCCCTGCCCCCGACAATTACCAGTCACGCCGCCCCAGCACCGCACCGTCTGGTGGAAGAGCTCGGGTAAATCACCTCGGCTCGCACGAGCACGGCTTGTGGCCGCGCGGTCCCGCCCAGAGGCGGAGCTCCCTGAGTGCGGCGCTCCCCGGCGGACTGCGGGGCCCGCCCCTGGTGGGTGGAGCCCACCACCCGCAGCGGCCCGCCTCCGCCCTCGGCAGCCGCGAAAACCCGGTTCTGCAGCGCGCACCCCGCCTCGGCGTCGCCCGGAGCCGCACTGGGCATGCTCGGCTCTTGCCGGCTTGGGCGCCCGTAGGTGGAAAGCTCCGACTCCCGGCGGCAGGGCTCACAGCCCGCAGCCAGAAGCAGCGCGGGCGGAGGAGGTTGGTACGCGCTGGGTGCTGCAGACCTATCCCGGTGGCCATGGCGAGCGGCGCACGGCGACCACCGGAGTGGCTCAGCGGTGTCAGGTCAGTGAGGGCACCGGGCGGGCGAGCCTAGGCGGTGAGGTACGGTAGGAGGGAGCCCCGCGCCGGGTTGGTGGTCAGCGGTCACTCGTGCTGCGCAACTTTCAGACGCCTGGGCTGGCGGAGGCTACGCCTGGAGGTGCCCTGCGGTCCCAGCTCGTGGCTGGTGGCACGATGCTGGAAATACGTGCAGGGCGGGGGCTGGTGGGTTGGGGACAGCCGAGTTCCAGGCTGGTGCTACAACCTTCTGAGGGCCAGGAGCGAGCTGTCTACAGCTCACTGACCCTGAGCCTCACGGATCTCCCGGGAGGAGGAGGACGCCTTCGCCGAGCTGTGGATCGTTCGCGTCACGGTGCCTCAGTTTCCCCAGACAGAGAAGAGGGTATACTGGCCTTTGCCCAGAAGGCGGCGTAGGGAGCCCCGAGGGCGCCGCGTCCTGATGCTGCAGGAGTATGGGAAGCAGCGGGTGCTTAGAACCGCCTCCTTGTCACTGGAGCTCTTGGAGTTTGTCGCATTTGACACCATAGCAAGTTGACACGGAATTGTCTCGTGGCCTGGAATGGGGAAACGTGCTTCTTTGGCTGAAAAGAGTAAATGTAGAGTGAATTCATTTTAAACTTTAGCGTTGCTTGTCTCCCTCTCTAAAGTGGCCTGGGATTGCAAATTCGCAGGTTTCTAAAACAAACTAGAAAAAAGAAAAGAAAATGTTTGCAGGTGCTTTTGGCTGCTCACACTGCAGAAAATATTATGGTTCAGTTGTGATTGTTTTGAACGACACTTGTTCAAAGTTTGGTTACTGCAACGATCTTTATTTTACTCTGGCTTTATGTTAAAAACTTGGAAACAACCCTGCAGAAACGCATTGGTTTTTAAGTTTTCTCACTTCTTTTCTAGATGAAACACTTTTTTTTTTAAGTTGCTACTATACTCAGCATAGTAGAATGTTCAGATGAAATGTGCAAGAGGGGAAAGGGAATTATTTTCAGGAGAGACTAAATTAGAGCAAGGTAGCTTGCGGACGTAGGGCTAATACACAAAATGCTATCTGTACTCCCTCTGCACCTTTACTGTTTACCCCTACAGCCACCCATGTACATGTATTAAAATATTTACAAGTTTGAGGAACCCAGCGCATGAATGGTTTATACTTCCTGGTTCTGAGCAATGCATCACATTGAAAATCTGCCATGATTGCCTCATATAGGGACACCTCATGCTGTGTAGATGGAAATAGCTAGACTGTCTCCTTAGCCTTGCTTTCCTGGATCACAGCAGGGGGCTGAGCCTCTGCTTACCTTATATGACTCTGGAGCTTCATATAGATCAATGGGCCACTGTGTGGTTCTAAAATCACCAAGTATTTTCAGTGCTGGGAAACAGAGTGAGCTGTCACCAAAGGCTCATTGACCCAGGGCCCTGAACTCCACAGTGTTCTCACAACCTTAACATTAACAAACCCGAAGGAATTAGGTTGGAAAGTGTTTTGTTATTACTAATGAAGAAAAACAACAAAGGGGGCTTTGCATTCAAGGGACAAAACGGGATAATCTCTCCTTCCTGATTAGCCTTAGGTCCTTGACGCTCAGCTTCAGCACATCCAGATTTTAGGGGTGTTTCTGTGTTTGTATTTCTGTGCCTGATTATTTTGCTAGTGACACTAGATATACGTAACAGACCGTTTACTTTAAAAGCAGATCTCCCCACATTCATGAGACCTATTTATTCAACTCCCCCTCCTCCCCCCGCCACTTTGGCTTACAGTTAAGATGTTTAAGGCTGTTTAAGCAATAGCTTAGTTTGTACTTCCAATAGTTTTTTCAAGAACTTCCGAACACTTAAATACCTGGTGACTCCTGTTGTGACCAAACTGCTGTCAGTCTCTAACCAATCCAGTTGACTTTGCTAGGCAAGCATGTCTGTATGAATTCAGGAAACTTGTGGAGAGTAGTGCTTGCCTAACCTTGAATCCATCCTAACGCATGGGGGTACAAGTTGTCTTTTCTAGCCAAACCCAGAGAACACTTACACAGCTTCCATGACCAATCACGTTATAATTAAAATCAGCCTCAGCATTAAGGTGCCAAGGTTGGTTTTGAATTTGCTGTGGTCCCTTCCTGGGATGGTTAAATGAATAGGGGTTGGTTGGTTATGTGCTCATAACTAATTAAAGGCTGACAAAAATCATTTAACAGTTATGCTCCAAACAGAGGCTCTGTAATGGATTGGTCTTGCCCCTGCCTCTCCACCTGAGGTCTCTTCATGCATTAAAATAGCACATTAAATTTCTTCCCCACAAACTTTTACGGTTAGGCTTCCGAAGCTGCAAGGATGAGTAAGACATCATGACTCACCATCTAGTTGGAGTGATATTCCCGAAGACAAATCACTTAGAGTACAAAATATGTGTTGCTGGCCATGCATGTGTGTGGGCCTGAGGAGGCAGGGGAAACTGACCTCCTTGGGTCTGGAGGAAAAAGTGACTTTGTATAGACTGTCAGGGAATCCTGAGAGTGGGTTTGGAGCCTTTAAAGCAGAGAAGTGGGTCCTCTATCCAGAAGGAACTTACTGTTGTGGGCAGAAAAAAATGCCTCCCATGCCTGACTGTGCTGTGACTTTCTGGATGATGAAGAAGGAGCCTTGAGATGGGAAGACAGTGCTGTGCTGCCCACATGGGTCATCACAGGGCTTTTCCAGGCTAAGGAGGAACGCAGTGGAGTCTCAAGAAAGACTCCATTGGCTGCTGCAGGCTTTGAAGATGAAAGGTCTCACAAGAGACTGTGGGCAGCTGCAAAAGCAAGGATCCAGGTTCTTCCTTTACCAGAACCTTGAATTTAGCCCATTAAGGTACAGTGTGCTGATTAGCGTCATTGCCAGCATACACAAGCTAAGAGGGAAGAGCAGTTTAAAGAGCTGCCCAGATCAGATTGGCCTGTGGGCATGTCTGTGGGGCACTACCCATTATTATTATTATTATTATTATTATTATTATTAATTATTGTTGTTGTTGTTATATGTATTTTGTTACTAAGAAAACCTTGCAAATAAAAAAATCAAGCACCCAAATTAACCATAAGTCCATAAAATATATTCTGTACCCAAAGTGTAAAATGTATTGGGAAGCTTCACACCTTCTGTTCCAAATGCCAATTCTAACTGTATAGAAAGGATAGACTTTGGTCTGGTTAATTTGGACATTTCTTATTACTACTTGATAGAAGGGCCCGGTCCACTGTGGGAGGCACTATTCCTCAGCCAGGAGGGCCTGAGCTGTTTAAAAAGCTGGCTGAGCATGAGTCAGAGTGTAAGCCAGTGATAAAGCCCACAAGCAGGCTCCCCAGGGGTTCTGCTTCAAGCTTCTGGTTGAGTTCCTGCCCTGTGCAGGATAGACTATGACCTGGAAGTCAGAGCCCAATCAACCCTTTCCTCCCCATGGTGCTTTCGGTCAGAATATTTTATAACAGAAAGGGAACTAGAACATGTGGTGAATCTCCAAACCCAGAACAGTAAGATAATGAGTGTTGTATAAAGTTGCTGAGACTGATAATCTGTTACAGAAGCCATAGAAAGCTCGCATCTCCACACACAACGAAGATTCAGTGTGATGAGGGAGCAGGCAGAGGCAGGGTAAGGGACATAAAGTGGTCTCTTCATAGTGATAACCTAAACTACACACAAGGAGTTTGGGTTCTATCCCATTGTAGGTAAACAGCGGGAAATGTGCCGAGGATTTAAAATAACAGTAGGAAATGGCCAGTTTGTTGGCTGGTCTTAACTGCCAGCTTGACTCGATCTTGAGTAACCTCGGCAGAGTCTTAATGAGGAATGATCTAGGTCACGCTGCTCTCTGAGCTTGTCTGTGAAGAGTCCTCTAGATGGTTAGTTGGTATAAGAAGACCCAGCCCAGTGTGGGCGGCACTGTTCCCTAGGTAGGGGGTTCTGAACAGTATAAGAAAGGAGAAAGCTAGCCGAGAGCAAGCCTTAATCCCCCTTTGCTCCTGACTCTGGGTGTTATGTGATTAACTGCTTGAGTCCCTTGCCTTGACATCCCTGAAATGATGGATTGTAACTTGAGACTCTAAGCTAAATAAACCCTTTCCCCCTCTCTGCTACTTTTTGTCTGGCTAGCTGTTACAGCCACAGAAACGAAACTCAAACAGAAATGTTGCTGCCAGGCTTATTTTCCTTAAAAGCCTGGTGTGGCTCTATCAGTTACCTTTCCTTGCTGTGATGAAACGCCATGACCACAAGTGACTTACGGAAGAAAGAGTTCATTTTGGCTTCTGGTTCCAGAGTGAGGGTCCCTGATGGCAGAGGAAGGGTGGCAGCTGCAGCAGGCAGCTCTCGTGTTGCATCTTTATCCATACACAGGAAACAAAGAGTGAACTATAAACGGGGCAGGGCTACAAATTCTCAAAGCCTTTCCGCTGGTGTATGTCTTCCCCCAACGGCACATCCAGCTTGAAACCAAGTGTCCAAGTGCCCGAGCCTATGTCTCAAGCCACCACAGTAGCTAAACCAAATTCCACGGGTCAGTTTGATGAAGTTGGAATCTATCTGAGGTCATCAGTGCCCAGTCGTGATCTCTGAAAATAACATCAGTCCTGTGTGTATTTATGCAATCAGGAGTTTTAAAAACTTTTATTCACAATTCATTGTAGCAGGTTATAGAAATGACAGCAGATAACCAAGTCCCATGTTAATTATAGCTTAGAGATGGCTCCGGTGTTAATTACACTTCTCATGGCTTGAAACCAAACATCCGACAAAAGCAACCTAGTGAGAGCGTGTTTCTTTTGGCTCATAGTTTGAGACGGTATAGTCCCTAAGGCGTGGGCGACAGGATCAGGAGGCTGCATGCTCCCATTTCAGCCAGGTAGGAAGCAGATTGGTCCAGAAGAAGGGCCTGGCTGTACCCCCATTCCTGTCCTCTCTCTGCACAAGTCACTCACTTCCACCAGCTAGATTTCTTAAAGGTCCCAGAACTGTCCAGAACAGTATCACCAGCTGTGGACCAAGTATTTAAACACATAAACCTGTGGGGGGTGTCTCGTATTCAAGGCACAACCCCTGATTCACCTAGTATATTCCCCTCCCTTCCTCCCTCCAACTCCCCTTCTACCCTCTACCATCATCCCCATGCTTCCGATTTACTCAGGAGATCTTGTCTCTTTCTACTTCCCATGTAGATTAGATAGATCTATGTATGTCTCTCTTAGGGTCCTCATTGTTGTCCAGGTTCTCTGGGATTGTGAACTATAGGCTGGTTTTCTTTGCTTTATGTCTAAAAACCACTTATGAGTGAGTACATATTATATTTGTCTTTCTGGATCTGGGTTACCTCACTCAATATGATGTTTTCTAGATCCTTCCATTTGCCTAAAAATTTCAAGATGTCATTATTTTTTTTCTTTGTGTAAATTTTTTTCTCCATTGTGTAAATGTACCACAATTTCTTTATCCATTCTTCGGTCGAGGGACATTTAGGTTGTTTCCAGGTTTTGGCTATGACAAACAAAGCTGCTATGAACATAGTTGAGCACATGTCTTTGTGGCATGATTGAGCATCCTTTGGATATATACCCAAAAGTGGTATTACTGGGTCTTGAGGAAGGTTGTTTCCTAATTTTCTGATAAATCTCCACACTGACCTCCAAAGGGGCTGTACCAGCTTGCATTCCCACCAGCAATGCAGGAGTGTTCCCTTTTCCCCACACCCTCTCCAGCATAAGTTGTCATCAATGATTTTGATCTTGGCCATTCTTACAGGTGTAAGATGGAATCTCAGACTTGTTTTGATTTGTATTTCTCTGATGGCTAAGATTGTTGAGCATTTCCTTAAGTGTCTTTCAGCCATTTTAGATTTGTCTGTTGAGAGTTCACTGTTTAGGTCTGTAGCCCATTTTTTTTTTATTGGATTATTTGTTCTTTTGATGACCAATTTCTTGAGTTCTTTGTATATTTTGGAGATCAGCCCTCTGTATGATGTGGGGTTGGTGAAGATCTTTTCCCAGTCTTTAGGCTGCTGTTTTGTTTTGTTGACCGTGTTCTTTGCTTTACAGAAGCTTTTCAGTTTCAGGAGGTCCCATTTATCAATTGTTTCCCTCAGTGTCTGCTACTGGGGTTATATTTAGGAAGTTCAGCCTAGTATATTCTGATTTATGGTGGCTTTTTTGGACTCAGCCTCATTGTTAAAGTAGGGCCATCTGTAGTTCATTTCTGCTCATTGCCTTCTTAGCAACAGCCATTATTCTGCCGTCTCCACACCATGCACATTTGAGCAGGGAGTTGTGAAAACACGAATTTGGGATCATTCGACTGAAATGATGAGATTTTTGCATGGGCTGACTGCCCAGTTGGCAACTGCTTCCAATACCGTGGGCTTGGGCTGACTCATCCAGGGCTACCGTGGTCAGTCGGCCATGTTTGCCGTGGGCTTCCTGTTTGTAGGGTGCTAAGATGAGATCACAGAACGTCATGTTTAAATATAATAAATCCAGCTCTTCTTCTCAAATGTATCTGGTCTCTTCTGGACAAGGCCTCAGTTCTTACCCTGTGAAAACCTGCAGTCTGGTTGAGTCGGTATCTCTCTCTGCCTAGAAAATCCCAACTGGAGAAAGCTACTGTATTGTTAGAAGAATGACTCAGAACTGAAAACAAACTATTTCAGGGGAAAAAAAATTGAGAAAAACTATGTTTTCAGACAGTGTAGAAAGGCTGCCCTAGGCTATCAAGATCTCTTATTGAAAATGACAGCAGTAGGAATTTATTAGAATTTATCTTAATAAAAAGAACTGTATGTCTGTGTATTGTGTAGGTTCCATTTATATAACTTCATATGGTTGTTGTATTGTTGTTACCCAAGTGTCCTTTTGCGAAGCTGCAGTAATTCTTCTTTTCTACTAAGGAGACTGGAAGAGGGTGGCATGTCTTCTGGAAGTGACCTTACAGAGGATGGTTAGCCACCATGTGGGTGCTGGGAACCCAACCCAGGTTCTCTATAGCAAGTGCTCCTAACCATGGAGCTGTCTCTCCAGTCTCTATACCTTTATTTTGTCTTTGCTCTTTCGCAGAGGGTTTGTCCTGCACCTTCTTGGGATTTCAGCCTTGCTCTTCTACTTTGTAAGCTGCTGTGTTTCTGAGTAAGCAGTTTCCCTGTGACTAGTCAGTCAGTCACCGTAGCCCATGGTTTCCACAGTTTCCATGTCTGTGTTTTCAGCCAGCTGTTCTCAAGTATATCGTGTATCCACGCATTAAATTGCGCATTCATTCGAAGGAAGTTTAAAGCCTGAAATTTCATCTAAGGATGAGCGTGCGCAAAAGGCAGGCACATGAAATTACAGTGAAGTTGGTGAGACGAGTCGGTAGTATCTGGGGTCTTCCAGTCAAGATTTCCTAGATAAGTAGGGTCTTTTCCAGGTGGGTGGGGGAGGGAAGATGGTGTTGAAGGTCACAGAGGTCAGAGGGAGGGAGGAGACTCCGGGGAGACAGTAAACAGTAAAGCCGGGCATTGTAAAAAGCCGCCCTTGTGAAGTGGGGGGCGTGGTGAGAAGCCACGTAGTGAAGTGGGGGTGTGACGAAAAGCCAGCCTTTGCTCTAGTCAAGAGTCAGAGTCACTCTGTACAAAATGATACTTTGTTTGTTGTTTGCTTGCTTGCAATACTAGGGATTCGAACCCTGCCCAAGTATGCACCAGGCAGACACTCTTAAGAACTGAGCTGTACCCTCAGCCCCTGAAATGCATTTTAAATCAGATCTTATAGAGTCAGCTCTTTACGGCAACAAGGCACGTGGGACGGATTACAGTAACAAGCCGAAGACTCATGCATGAAGAAGGCTCATGCGTGGGACTAGAAGCAAATCAAGGAGGAAGGAGCCTGATAGGGAGGTGCCTGTTGGAGGTGATGATCACCAGGGCAGAAATAGGGTGGTGGCCAGATGCCCAGGAGTGAGACTGGCTAGGATTCGGTGATTGATCTTTACATCTGGGCAGGAAATAAAGGGAGGCGTTGCAAACAACTCCCATGCAATTAATGGGATTGTCTGTGTCAGGCATTGCATATATATACATGGAGGCACACCTGCTGGGTGCAACACTCTTGGGCTCTATTCCAGGACAGGGCTTGACAGCGCCCGAGAGACTGGTTCCCATCGTGTGTGTTTCAGACAGGAGGGGAGGTAATGCCCACCCCCAAGACCATGTATATGAGCCTTACTTAACCATCGCAGGATACAGACTGTAAGAGAAATATAAACAGAAGGAGTTCACGCCCTAGCACTTCACCACTTCTAGATGAGAGTATTTGGGACCTGTGGATGGGGCTGAGAGAATCTTAGTGTGGGTGGACTTCTCTAATTCAGCATCCAGAGGGCAGCTTTAGGGGATGGGCTGTTTCCCTGGACTCTGTGATCAGTGGAAAGAGAACCCTTCCTGAACAGATACTTAGTGTGCTCCTAGCCCTTTCCATTGAGGACTGGAGATTGTTGATGACGAGAAGAGGAGCAAAGGAGAAGGCTTTGTTTCTTGAAGAAATAAATGGGTTGGACCAACGGGCTCCAGAATTATCCACTGATGGGGCCCACCCAGCTCACACAGGATCAGAATGTGGTGGCTGTACTTGAGAAGGTTCTCCTGGGTTCATTAAAGGGGTATCTCTGCCAGATGTGCGAGAACACACACACAACTGCCCCTGATACACCTGCTTGAAACTAGCGTGGACATTACTTGTGGCTGTAAGTACTGTGCTAAGGCGTCTGGCTGATGCCCTCTTTCCCAAAGGTCCAGTTCCTATGCAAGGAAGAAGGTAGACAGACAGTCACCATGGGGAGAGAGGCACACAGAGTCCATCTTCTCTTGTCCTTAGCTCCCGGCTTTACCTGTGGCATGCTTGTAGGGTGGCTGTGGACAGTTTCAACTTCTAGAAACCATTCAGTCCTGCTTGTTGGCCACTGTGCCTCATCTCATGTTGTACGTGTCTGTGTTGTTACAAATACAAGCAGCCCTGGGATGGCCAATCCTGCCAAGGCCAGGGTGGTTCTTGCCCTCGTTCTGTCTGCCTTTCTGCCACTTCTGCTAGTAGCCCAATTTGGAAAGAAGGCCTGTGGCTCTTCTCTGTCGCTTTCTGTCTCTGTGTCTCTGTCATCCCTCTCTCTGTCCCTCCCTCCCCTCCTATCCCTGGGTGTGTGTTAAGTTTTCTTTCTTTTTAATTCTTAACTTCAGGCTTTGGACAATCCTAGATGACCTCATCTCTGAGTGGAGCTGGCATTAGACTTCTCTAAAGTGACCAGTTTTTCTCTGGTTCAGTATTTTGAGACCCATTTTCAAGAAGCATTGGCCTTATGCCCATCTCTTGCCTTTGTGGGGGCTCAGCATTTTTTCCATGGATATTTGTCTACCAAGCTACTTCTGGATTCCTCTTGCCTTTGACAGGCATCTCATCCCTACTTCTAGGCTGTGGTCAATCACCTCCCTTTCTTTCATGGGAGTCTCAGGTTTTGCTTTCTAAGGAATGAACCATCAATCCCAATGTCTTCCTTATCGTGTCTCTCGAGAAGCTCTAGTGACCCTTTTATTAAACTGGATTTTTGGAGTGTACCCCAACATCCCAGAGTTCTCGGGGTGGCACTCATCCACATGCAGTTGACGAGCGTTGTGCAAACACACCACCACACAGACTTAGGTTCATTGCCATGACAACTTACTGCTGCCCTCACTTTTCTCAGTGAAGCTGGTATTCCTACTGAGGAGACTGTGCTGCCTCCTTTATTCATCCTCCAGGTCTTGGTCATGCCCAGGGACTATTCTGTGACCTTCCCAGTTTGCCCCCCATGTATCGCTCTGTGTGCTAAGCATCTCTTAGGTAAAGACCAGGTCCCGAACCATTCCTACTCCCTGGAGCACTTGGTATTCAACTGGCACTACTAGCTTTATAAATACGCTGTTCCCTTAGCTGATGGGATCAGCTCTTTGTTGCTTTTATCACTTAGCTATAGACCTCATGCCTGGATGAGAAATCGCTGCCAACATTTTCTGGGCCTCCAGGTCCTTTGCTCATCCCGGCAGGGAGAAACTCTGTATGAAAACCGGGGAGTTCCTCTTTCCAACTGCTTGTCTTTTTTAAACCTTGATTTTATTTAATGTATATTGTTTTACCTACATGTTTGCCTGTGCCTACTTGTGTGCCTGGTGCTCACAGAGGCCAGAAGAGGGCATCAGATCCTCTGTAAGTAAAGTTACAAATGACTGTGAGCTGCCATTTGTGTGCTAAGAATCAAAGCCTGCACTCTGGAAGATTAGCCAGTGCTCTTAACCTCCGGGCTATCTCAAGTAGCTGTCAACTGATTATGTTTGTCTCTACCAATTCACGACTGACACACTGGAAGACAGCAGCTTGGGGAGGAAATGATCTTAATCTTGTGTAATTAAGCCAACCAGAAAACAGTTCAGATCTAGCCCAACTTCTGAAAAGTGTTATTCGTTTGCCCCAAATCTTTGAAATAATGATTACTTAAAATGTATTCCATATATTAAAATTAAATGAAAACTTGTTTTGCATTTGGATAGCTTACCTAAGCTGAGGTGTGTCTTCGCTGATCGCTGTGTGCATGTTGCAAGAGCCATGGGTTGGGGGTCTGAGGGAGTAGGTACAGCAAGAGGCTTCCTGGGTGCAGACTTGCAGTGCGGCATTGCTTCTTCCAGGGTCACATGGGCAGGATCACACAGGCCTGCCCCTTCACAGAGTGCATGGGGGGGTCTGAAGTGATAATGTCTGAGCGTGAATGTCTTAGAAGCCATAAATGTTAGGTGATTATAAGAAAATTGAGAATCAACCTACCTCAGGACCCACAATACCAACTCTTGGGCATATACCCAAAGGATGCTCAAACTACAAGGACATTTGTTCAATTATGTCCATAGCAGCATTATTTGTAATAGCCAGAACCTGGAAACAACCTAGATACCCCTCAACTGAAGAATGGATAAAGAAAATGTGGTACATTTGCACAATAGAGAACACTCAGCAGTAAATCAGTGACATCTTGAAATTTGCATGCAAATGGGTAGAACTAGAAAAAACTATTCTGAGTAAGGTAACCCATACCCAGAAAGATGAGCATGATATGTACTCACTCATAAGTGGATACTAGCTGTAAAGTAAAGGATAACGAGCCTACACTCCACACGCCTAAAGAAGCTAAGTAACAAGAACCTTCATGCAGCAACTGAGGGGAACAGAGGCAGAGACCACAGCGAAGCACTGGGCTCCCAAAGTCCAGTTGAAGAATGGGAGGAGTGAGACTATGAGCAAAGAGGTCAAGACCATGATGGGGACACCCACTGAAACAGTTAACCTGAGGTAATGGGAGCTCACCAACTCCAGCTGGACAGGGAAGGAACAAGCATACGACCCAGCTAGACCCTCTGAATGTGGCTGGGACAGACTGCGGGGCCACTAGCAGTGGCAACAGGATTTGTCCCTGCTGCTTGTACTGACCTTTTGGAACCCATTCTCTTTGGATGAATACTTTGCTCAACCTGGATATAGTATGAAGGGCCTTGGTCCTTCCTCAAAGCAAAGTCCCTTACCCTCTCTGAAGAGTAGATGGAGGCAGGGGGAGTTGAGGGAATAGGAGGAGGGGAGGAAGTGGGAACGGTATGTAAAATGAAAAAAATATAGCTTGTTTTCTTTTTAAAAAAATGAAATAAAATAAATAAAGGAAGTTATTGTCATGGTCTTAATAAGAATTAAGTCATGGAGCATTTGAATCACAGAACCCCTCTGCTCTGTGCCATGGAGGCTGGTTGTTAGCAGGAGTGCCTGAACCACTTCACGTATGCAATGCTGGTTATGCAACTCCACTTTGTGTAATGGGCAGGTAAACCAGGAAAGAGGAAAGGCTGTTTAACTATCATCTCCAGTTATTAAGTGCATGCTTTTCAAATGGGCAAACTCTTACTCCAATGAAAAACAGAGCCTTAGTTGGTCAGTATCCCTGGCTGTGGATTTGAATGGCTTTAATGAATTACTTGGAAGCATAGAGAGTGAAGGGTGCTTGGATATTTGGGAATACAAATTAAGAATATATATTCCAGGCACAAAAAGACGCTCCCATAATCAATGTGGTGTAGTCCTTACTCTTAACTGTTTTGAAAGAGAGATTGGAAGCCTGGGCTACACCCAGAAAGATGGTCCCTGCCGGCCTTGTGGCTAGTCCCGGTTAGGATCAGAGTTACTTCACAAAGAGGGAATGAGGGCAGTCTTCATACCTTGAGAATGCGAGCCCGTGTCTTCTGTGTACACAGAAAGTTCTGTTCCCAGAGGAGAAACGCTATCGTATGCCTTAAGGCGCACCAGCAGTTCCTGTAAGTCACACTTCAAGTCTCAAGGGCTCGTGGTCACAATTGGGCCTGCTGATATAGGGATGAGGCCTTTTTCCCTTTGTAAGAAAGGAAGGGTTTATTGGACTGTAGGGGCAGGAGTGTGAGAGGGAGACAACACTGGTACTCAACGACCTTTTTTGTCCCCAGCCCACAGCCCATGTGACGGCACAGCCCACATCCAATGTAGATCATCCTTTCTCCAATAAACCTTTCTAGAAACATGCTGTTAACATCTGGGGATGTGTTTCTATGGTGATTCCAAATCCAATCAAGTTGACCCTGAAGATTAACCATGGGATAGGATTTGTTTAAATCTGTGTGCTAGCAATTCCCTTGTTCGTTCTCAAGTCTCCCCGCTCCTTCCAGTTTCTTCCCTCGGCCAGCCCCAGCCCTGATTTTTGTGCATAGAGAATTGTAGATTTGGGGAGGACCTAAGAGACAGGTCTGCAATGCAGGGAGGCTGGATGACTCCCACGTGTTGTTACCCAGTGAGTTGTGCAAGTAGAGAATTGAGCCAGTGTCGCCATCCCAGCCTGTGGACCTTAATCCTAAAATTCTAAAGTGGTGTTCTCTTCACATCTCCCTAAGATTTCTGTTATCCAGCTTAACTTCAGAAACCCTGTCTGCCCTTTGCCTTTTATGGCTTCAGGAAGATCCTCAGCATATTCTTCATTCTGGCTATAGCCTGGAATACAGTCCGTGTCCCGGGGGAAGTTATTCTTTTCTTTATTGGGCTCTACTAATATCCTGAGGCTCATAATGAGTTTGATAGTTTTATTACAGGCTGTGCCCTTGGAAAATAATCAGTCACCCTTTGTAAGGTACATGGGAAACTGCTCTCTCAACTCCAGAGCAGCGAGTTAATTGCATTTGGCCAGTTGGGAAGCCTTGTGTGCACAAAGCCTCATTCATGGTGCAGGCCTCGAGAGTTTACAGAGTATCTGGAACCAGCAAGAAAATGTGAGCTCAAAATTGGATCCGGTCTGATTCAGCGTTAAGAAAGTGTGTTGAGAATATTATTCCCTGGGCTGGAAAGATGGCTCACAGTTAAAAGCACTTGCTGAGCATACTGGATGGCCCGAGTCTAGTCCCCAACCTGAATTTCATCTCTGGATCCCAACAATAGAAAGAGAGACCCAGATCCCAAAGGTTGTATTCAGACCTCTGTGCCTATTACTGCCATAGGCATACCATGGTACTCATGTACACACGCACATAAAATAATAATAACTCTTTAAAAGATGGGGCTGGAGAGATGACTCAGCGGTTAAGAGTACACGCTGCTCTTGCAGAGGGACCAAGGTAACGAGGTTTGGTTCCCAGCACCCACATCAGGCGGTATAACTCCAGTTCCAGGAGATCTGAGGCCCCTTCTGGCCTCCGTGAACCCCAGCACACACATGATGCGTTTACATTCATGCAGGCACTTGTGCTTGTACATCAAGTAAAAATAATTAAATCTTTTTTTAAAAGAATATCCCATCACTCCCTGGCATATAGACCTCGAAGACTACACAGAGACATAAGCGCAGTGCTGGCCACTCAGCTTGTAGACAGTTAGCTAAAGTATTCTCCAGTAAAACTCCTCCCTCTCCTATGGGATCCTCTGAGCATTTTTCCTAGGCCCCAGGGAGAGTTCTGACCCATTGATGGATCCAGGATTGTAGATCCTGGCGGTTCCCACTGGCTTTATTCTGGCTTGAGGAGACTCCAAATCATATGCATCAAGAAATTGTTGGGAAATGGGCTTGAGATAGGTAACAAGCAAGAATTCAAAGCTGGCAGAAAAATTGTGTAGATTATCCAACTAACATAAAAAAATTCCTGGGAGGAGCTAGGGAGTTGATTCAGGCACGAAGTGCTCGCTGCACACGCTGAACACCAGACATGGAGCCACAGCACTGATGAAGAAAGTTGGCTGCGCTGGTGTGAGCCTGTAGGACATCTCAGCATGGAGTCACAGTGGCAGGAAGATGTCAGTCAGCCACCCTAGCCAACAGGTGAGCCTCAGGTTTACTGAAAGACCCTGTCTCAGATGTCAAGGCAGAGACACCCAGTGTCAACCTCGGGCCTCCACATGAGCAAGAGGGGTTTGCACGTACACATAGGCGTATGTACACATACGTATACACTCCATAGAAAATATTGGGACTAGAAGGTTTGAATCTTCGTGTGTGTGTGTGCGTGTGTGTGTGCGTGTGCGTGTGTGTGTGTGCGTGTGCGTGTGCATGTGTGTGATGTGAGTAGGGAAGATGTTTAGTTTTTGTTTTTAAGGGTAGAATTACGGGGAAACATATTCTAAAAGTTAGAAGCACCAAAGGCAGAAAGCAACGAGGAGTGCTTCTAACCCAACCTTAGGTTGACTATGGACTCTAGCAGGGATGGCTTAAGAGCTAAATGAAAAATTCCAAAATAAGGATCCTAGTCAACCATACCATCCTTCTTTTTTTATTTCCTTCCTTCCTTCCTTCCTTTCTTTCTTTCTTTTTTTTTTTTGAGACAAAGTGTCTGACTGTGTAGCCCAGGCTAGCCTCAAGGTCACAGCAATCCTTCTGCCTAGCCTCCAGAACGATGATATTACAAGTGTATGCTACCACACCTCGCTATCTCCATGAGAACTCAAAAACTCTGAAGCATCATCTGTTTAGGACAATATTGTGGCTCAAAGGCATTGCAAACCTTTCCCGTTTGTATCCTGTCCCCAGGTGTTTTCTCTGTCCTTCTGTATCTAAAGAAGTTTCCCCGTGTGCAGTTAGGTTTACGTTCATTGAGACCCGAACTGTTTTGGCTGTACAAGGAGAGCTAGGGGAGGTTAAATATGTGTTGTCACGATGGTCAGCTGCTCTGAAGGACATGGTTACAGTCTTCACTGCATGACCCAAGCCCCGGAACAACCAAACACTGCGACAAGAAGGTCCAACAGGCGTCATCTGGGCAGGCACGGCCACAGGCTCTTTATTTGCATTCTGCATCACTAATGCTGGACAAGTGCTGTAGTCTCCTGGACTCTCTTATCCTGTATAAAGAGAAACCTTTACGAACAATGTCTAAGGTTTTCCACGACTAGTGTTTTTAAGTCTGTGAACAGATTCATACGTTAGACCTGTTTTCAGCTTGTCTAATAATTATATCTCCAGATATAAACAGCTTTGGTTTTTGTTTCTGTTTTTTTTCTCTCTTTAAAAGACTGTAATAACAAATCTCTAGAATACATCCTCTCCAATGATCAAACTTAACAAGTATTTGTAATTAATAGGTTGTCAAGGTGTCTTTCCTGTGCATTAAATGGACTTTTGAAATGCTTTCATGACCCCAGGCAAGGCAATGTAAATAAGATTGTAAGCCCCAACCCTTGAGGCAAAGCGTCACAGAGCCCAGAGTGCTCTCAAACTCACTATGAGGTTGAGGATGATCTTTGAACTTCTGATCCTCCTGCCTCCACATTGAGTTCTGGTACTATAGGCATGTATCACTGAGCTCAGTTTATCCAATGCTTAGAATAAAACCCAGGCCTCGATGCTAAGCAAACTCTCTACCAACCGAGCCATATCTCCAGCCCCATAACATACTTATTTGTAATCAGAACCACAGACTTTGTAGGGAAGACATGATAAAAATCCATGAATGGTTTCTTAGCATTATTATACCATCAAAAGTTACAGTATGCATGTGACATATAGGGTGCTATAGTTAATTTTTAAGTTGGAAAAGCCAGGATTTCAAACAGATCATTTTTGAAAAATATGTACCTTTTATGTTAAAATAGGTAACAAAGCACAAAGTTCTTTGGGGGACCTCACGTCGGTGTGGTTGCTGGAGTAGTGAGGGGGACTTCTGAAGTGGGTGCTCTCACTTGTGTATGGTGCTTGTTTGCCACAGTCCAGTAAGTCAGGACTGTGCTCTGCCCGGTGAGTAGCTAGAAGTTAAGTCAGAGGTGTATGCGTCCCCCCCACCCCATCTTTATCTTTGTAGGGGTCAATCACAGCCTCCTCACCCTTCTGAAGATACACAGCCATGTATCTTAGTTTGTGAAATTTTGTCCCTTTGGATGGTGTCACTCACTATTGCTTATCCTTGAAACATCCATCAGAGCCAAGAAACCAGTGGAGCTCGAAGGAGACCTGAGGGAACCAGGCCAGAACTACCACAGACTCTCCTGGGCCATTTCTAGCAGACAGCGGATAGCACCACCCCGGAGAGTGTTAGTGGAAATCCGTAGCTTGTGTGTACACCTGTGTTCTACCAACAGCACTGGTTTTCACAAACTTAAGAGAGTTTCTTTGTAGACACCACTGTTGGGCCATTACTTTGACCTGTCATCAGTTAGTCTTTAAATCCTGTGCATTCTGATCTCTGTGCCCTTTCCGATTTACCCACTCCTTTCTTGCTCTTTTGCTTCTTGTTCAGGCTCTGACTCTTCCTTCTATCTTTGGGCAGTGTTGCAGTCTCCTAGCGACCTCTGCATCAGCTGCCCCCGAGTCCTGATCGGGGTGATCTTTGTCAACAAGGAGAGTGCCCACGCCTTCAGCATTCCATACCACCGCCCTCGCCATCTGGACAAACCCGCCTTTCCATTCCCTTCCCCGGTGCATGCGTGCAAACTTGTCAGGCATGTGTCTTCAACCAGAGGGTATCTCTGAAGTTCACAGCATCACCTGTGCACGAGCGAAAACAGTGGCGACACAGTTGAGACAAAACCCCATTGTGAAACCAAACAGATTACTCGTCCCCATTGACGGGAAGGTGCCAGCAATAATACTGCCAAGAAAAAAAAAAAAAAACAACTATAATGTATATTCATTTAGTTTAAAACACTCTTAATAAGAGGCCCTTTTCTCCCAAGTCCATAAATACTTTAGCTATAGTCCTGCAGACTATAGGTGGAGAAGAAAGAAGCAGGGTTCAAAGAGCATCTTATCAAATACTTACAGATCAAATACAAGTGTTGGGAAATAAGGGAAGGGCAAATTAAAGAAAGAATATTTGATGTTTGCCACTCATTTTCTCTTTTTCCCCGTTTACGGAAAATAAAGTGTCCTATGAAAGTTTTCCCAAAGGCCATGAGCAAACACATGGAGCTTAACAATTAACCCATTGTAGCTTTTGTTAAGCCCAGCCTTTGAAATCTGTGTTCTTTGTTCTTGCATTTTGAAGGACTGCATTTTAAGCTGCTGGATTACAGCACTGACATTTACGCTTGGCTGCCTGAATTGTCTTTTACAAAGTTAGAGTGCTATTAACTAAACTTTTAATGTTGCTGTCAGTTCCCAGTCTGATAGGCTCTTATTTTAAAAATTCAGCCGGAGGTTATTTCTCTTACCTTCAGTCATGTGATACTGTCTACATGCATTGTAATTTGCTCATTAACAATTGCCACTGGATTTCACAGAAGTGTAGCTCTGCAAGGCAAGTGTGTAAAGCCTTGGAGACCCTATAGGTCTGTGTGTGACATTTCCTTAATGTGAAAGAGAAAAGAACAGGATGATGCGATAGGAAGAGTGCCTCAAGTCCCATGCACAGGGTGGGTGCCATGGGGACGCTAGAAACCCTGGGACGTGCCACAAGGGCAAGGTGGAAGGTAGCAGAGCTCTGGAAAGCATCCAACTCTACCCACTCAGTCATCAGCCCATATCACCTAGAAGCAGCGGTCTCTCCCTCCAACTAGGCTATGGCATATATGACTTCGGATTTATTTGGTTTATGGTAATGTCCAGCCCCTATGTCCCTGGCAGTGTGTTTACCACTTAATAGATGCTATGTAAATGTGATGTAAAGAAGCTGGACGGGAAAAAGCATGGCTTGCAGTAGTCTGGGTTCCTAAAATGCTTACTAATTAATTATTGTCCATCAAGCTGGTGCTTTTTCTTTGCCAAATTTATTTTCATTTTTGCTAAATTTATTTATTTTGCTAAATTTATTTTCATGATTATTTCTTTGAGTAAAAATCTTTCGTGTAGTCTTTGAATTATATTATATGCTCCTTAGTAACCTTATAATGAATGAGGACCGGAGTAATCAGGGAGGTTTGGCATTTTGCTAGCTAAAACTCCCGCATTAAAATGCAAGTCACTGTGTTGTGGCATCTCAGAGACCCTGAGGACCTAGGTCCAGAAGTCACCATGTATTAAGCCACAGTACCTACTGAGACTATTACAATAGCACCATAGTGCCCTAGTGCAAACAGTGCATTTGAGAGTGTGAACAACTCTTGGCTTGAACTTTAATTTTTAATGCACTTTTATTGTTTTCTCCCTAATTGTAATATGCAATGGTTTGCTAGTTGTGAAAGTGCTATGGTTTGTTTACCTCTTGTATTTTTTAAGTCTTGTCTCCCTTATTGTCTTGTCCTTGGTCTAAGGGCATTGCTCTGGCCCAGTCATCAGGAAGTAAAAAATGAGAGAATCCAGCCTTTGCTCTCCCTATGCTCACTCCAGTGTGATACCCAAAGAGATAGCCTTCCTGTTCTCAGACTGGAGTGCCTACAAAGGACCCAGGACTAGAAGCCACTGCAGTGGCTTCCAGTGACAGGGTGACAATCAACATGGCATTAAGCTACCAAGCTGCATTCTCTACATAGCATAACTTAAAAGGAGGCTTAAGAAGCCTGGCTGCAGTAAAGAAAGCATTGTATGCGGACCAGTCATTCTTGTTCATCGAGTCACGCTGTATGCAAGTCTTCAGTGTACTTAGATTCTCTTGTGCTGAGTAAGTACTTGTCCCAAAAAGTTCACAGCCAATAAAAGTAGATAAACAGGGCCCTACCCTATCCTCTCTAAAACCTGAAGCCCTGCTCCTGGCTGAAGCCTTGCTTCTAGCCACTGTTCTATATTGAATGTGCCAACGTAAAAACCACCCTGAGGAAAGGAAACCACAAGTTCAGCCAAGTGATGAAGGCCATTTCTAGCATCCCTACAAGGTCTATCGTGCCTCGCAGCTTGTGCTATCTGCCTTGGCCATAAGGTTTGTGCTGGCTGGGGGTGTGCTGGCTGGGGGTGTGCCTGCTGTGCTGAGAAAAGGAAGGCATGAGAATCTTCTGGGGAGAAGACATGGCCTGATGACATTATCATCAGGGGTCACCTCTTTGGGTTGACTGTGTTTGAAACTAGTGTCATAATCCCTGCCCTCCATTCATTCCCCAGGCAAATCTGCTGAGCGTCCTATGTGTCAGAGGCGTAGTAGGCGCTCAAGATGAGTGAGGCAGATGGTATCGCCAGTACAGTGTAGACATAAGGATAAGATCTCAACATCAGTGGAACAGAGTAAGAAGCTTTGAGATAGACCCACCCACATATGATGGCCTTTGACAGGAAGACAGGGCAATTCATTGGAGGGAAGATAGTCTTTTTTTACAGATGCTGCTAAAACAACTGGACATGGTATAGAGAGATGACCCTTAACCCATTGGAGCTGTGCTCAGAAACACTAGATTGCATCATAGAACGCTAACACTGGGAAAGATAATAAGGAACTTCGGGTGGAAAAAGCATTTTGATCTTATTTATTGTGACAGTTGCATGGGCGCATCAAATATAACCTAAAGTGGGGAAGGATTAATATGTGAATTATACTACAGTGTGCTGAGTTGTTCTCAGTTCCTTTGCATAGTGGTCCCTGTGAACATTAACTAGGCTGCAGGCTTCTCATTCTGACCTGCAAAGCCCATCAGCCGTCGTAGCCTTCCTTACCCTCTCCCATCCTGCAGCAGCCACTCCTGTGTTGCTTCCTCATCCAGGAGCCCCTGCCTTTGCTGGTGCCTTTTAACCAGAGTTTTCTTCCCTGGACCTTGGCATTGATGGTCCTGGCTCAGGGGTCACTTTTTCAGTGAAGTCCTCCCTAACTGCCTCACTCAGGACCAGGCCCATCCCAGTGTGTTTTCCTAAACATGTGTCATGCACTCACATTTTCACATGTACTTACTCATTTTCTGTTTCCCCATGAGACTGTAAGCTCCACTTACCAGAAGCCACCTTTGTGGTCTACTTTCATATCTCCAAGACTGAGAGTGGAGTCTGCCTATAGCACATGTTCAAAAATATTTTTGAATGCATAAAAGGGCTAGAAATTGAGATTTAATGGTGTGGGGAGAAGAGAAACATGTCAAGGAAGGGCGCTGACTGATTTGGGCTATGGAAACTGTTCTCTATGGAAGGCTGTAGAAACTAGACAGGGAGCAACAGAATGAACTCGGGTAGGTCATGAAGAAGACTGCTACACTACTTCTGACGAGATGAGAGTGAAGTCGGAGTTGATTCTCACTGCCACTCGGTGAGAAGTGGCAAGGATGAAGAAGATACAGCCAATATACTTCATTGCATTTTTTGTTTTTAATCAATTTATTCTTATTAGTTCTTTGAAATTTTCATGTAATATATTTTGATCATATCCTCCCTCCCACAACTCCTCCCAGATGTCCACATTTCCTGCCCACCCAACTTTATCCTCATTTTTTTTCTTAAAAACCATCAAATTCAATTTGTGCTGTTTTATGTTCTTGGATATGGAACCCATCCACTTGAACACGGTCAACCTATACTCACTCCCATTTTTAAGTTTTCAATCTTTTTCTTGAGAATTTCACATAGGAGTATACTGTGTTTTTATCATTTACATCTCTCTCCCTATCAAACTCCCTTTCACAGTGAATTGTTCTCAGATTCACTGCCTGTTCTAGAATTATTATTGTACCAACTTATAAACAATCTACTGAATCTATTGAGTGTTGTATATGCATGTGTTTAGGGCCAACGACTGGGGACTAGATAACCTTCAACAATCTACTGAATCCACTGAATGTTGCTGTAAGCCCATATGTTTAGGTCCAGCCACTAGGGACTAGATAACCAATCAGGGGATTAGTCCCTGGAGAAAACAGATTCTGTCTCTCTCAACAGCTGTTGACTGATGTAGTTCTTCATCTAGGGGTAGAGCCTCATGAACTTTCCTTCATCCTTATGGTCATGTCTACTGGTGGGATCATCTTGTAGGCCTTGTTTAGGCAACCATTGTTGAGATTTTGTGGGTGCAGCTTTCTGGCATATCAAGAAGACACCATCTCACATTATGCATCCTGGTTCTCTGGATCACAAAATCTTTTCACCCCTGCTTCCCCCATGTTCCTGGAGCCTTTGGTTTAGCATCTGTGGTATAGATGGGCAGATTGGGGGGAGGGTTGCTTGTTTTATGCTTTTGACCAATTAGTGGATTTCTATAGGAGCCTCAGTCTGCTGCCAAAAGAAGCTTCTTTGTTGAGGGGTCAGAGTTCCACTTATCTCTGGGTGTAAATCTTTAGAATATAGTTATATGATTTAGGATAATGGCAGTAGTAGATTGTCCACTAGGGTCTGTGACATCTCCAGCCATGCGTAGGTGGTAGGTATGCAGTACCAGGTGCAGGTTCAATGCTAATGAGTAGGCCTTAATTCAAATTAGACAGCTGTTTGATACTTCTAAGGTGGAAATGCCACTGTTGCACCATTAGGAATATCTTGCTGGGATAGTCACTGTGGTTTTGTGGTTCTTTTTATCTATCTATTTTTTGAGACAGGGTCTCTCTGTATAGCCTTGACTGTCCTAGAACTTACTCTGTTGAACTCAGAGTTCACGTGCCTCTGCTTCCCAAGTACTAGGATTAAAGGCACCATCGCCCAGCTATCACTGTGGCTCTTGAAGTGAAGTCAATAGTATGTATGTATCTACTTGTGCTCCTGGAAATGAGAATACACATTCAGACCTTCACAGATAATGGGGCCCTGAACAGATATATGGATCTAAGAAATCAAGCATATTTTAAGTATAAAGATGTGTTTGCTTCTGTAATGTTAAATCTGAAGTGTTTGCAGACTATCCAGCCAGAGATATCTAGTGGGAAGATGACCACACTGACCAGAAACTCAGGAAAGGGAACTAAAGAAATGACCTTGGACACAGCAGGGTTTGGGCAGAAATAAAAGCATTAGAAAGGGCTGTTCCCTAAAGAAAAGAGAAAGATAAGGGGAAAATGCTAATGACGAACCCTAGGAATTGACAAGATTTTAAGAAGTGAGAAGAGCTTGCCAGTGGTGTTGGGTGGTAGCTTACGTCTGTAGCTCAAGCACTGGGCATGCAGAAGTAGGACTGAATTCAGAGCCATTCTGGGTTGTGTAGTAAGGCTCCTTCTCAAAAAAAAAATAAAAATAAAGCATCTAATAATATCTAAATGTGCAAATCATGGAAAGAAGCTTTTGAGAAAGAATAATTAATCATACCGATTGCCACAACTGTTTGGCTAGAGGAAGATAACCACTTGGCAAGAAGGAGTGATTGGTGGTCTTAACAAGAGCTACTTCAAGAAAGAGCAAGTAAAATATAGAAAATGATAATATGGTAAGGATGTGGCATGTGGGGATCTGAGCATAAGGTACAAGATGCTTTCCAGAAGGCAGAACAATGGACAATGGGGATTTAGGACGTCAAGCACTGGTAGAAGAAACATGGTCTCTGCCGTCTTAAGATTAGAATATCAGTGGGCTAAGACACTTGATTCTCAAGCTGATGATGTCATAGAAGCACTGTGGAAGGACAATACTGAACCGAGTGAGTGCAGGTAAACAGACTGCCAGATGTCACCATTGCCCGGCAAGAGTTAGAGCTCTTCCCTTCATTATCATAGTAATTATATAGTTGAGCAATTCTTCCCAGCGGACTGTCTCCTGGGTGCAGACATAAGGATGACAAACAGTTGGCTTGATCAGGGTCACCTACGTGCCGGATTAATGTGTCATGAGGACAAGCAGAGAAGACATTGCAGACTGTGGTCTGTGTGGTTGGGTCTCAGTGAAACCTAAGTAAAACATAAAAGTCATATATGGGGAGAGACTGAGAAAAAATAAGGTCCAGAAAGCCCCTTGAGAATCAAAAAGTATCCGCAAGCATGGTAGACTGCAGCTAATGGAGGTTTATCCAGAACCCGAAAATTACTCAGAACTCCAGAATTTAGAATTTGGACACTGGGTGTGGCTGGAAGAGTGGTGGCTGAAATGGAGGCTAAAGGAGCAAGTTAGACCTTAGACATGGAGGAGCCCGTCATGTCACCATCCTGACGATGCTACTCAGCCTGGGGAAGGCAAAGGAAGATCGAAACCAGGGAATTCTGTGAGTGGCTGTTAGTGGGCAGGTAGGTAACAGAAACACGGATGAGGGGCGGAGAGTGAAGCCAGTTCAGGGATCCCTATCCCTGGCTGAGGAGTGGAAGCTGTACTGAGGAATTAGGAGAACAGCAGATTGTTTCTGGGGAGTCCTTCCTAATGCTTGCAGAGTCCGGGCTGGGACCAGCGAAGTGTGCTTTGTGAAGGAAGACGGAACCCTTAGGTTATCATGAAGATAGGGGGTGGGGCAGAAGGCATCTTTTAATACTAAGTGGAAAAAGTGTAGATCGAAAAGTAATGTAAAATTAAGAGGTAATATAAATTAAGAAATACTGTAATGTTCAAATATGGTAGTGAATGTCTATGATCCCAACACTTAGGAGGTACTCAACAGGCAGGAGAGTCGGGAGTTTGTGGCTACCTTCAGCTACATAGCAAATTTGTAGCCAGGCTGTGCTGTATGAGATCCTATCTCAACAGTAACCAAAAGACAAAAACAACAACAAAAAGTAAGATTATATCAATTTAGTAGAAGAAATATATTTGTTCTTACTGTTTTAATGCAGACATATAACTATATACTGTTAAGATTTCTGTCATATAAATTAATATTGGAGCACCAGAATATGTGTTTTATTTAAGAATGATACAGGTTTATACTTTATATCTTAGCAAATTGCTATTACTTTACAAGTTTTATTTAATGTATCAGTGTTAATATTTCTGTGTTTGTGTGTGTGTGTGTTTTTTTTTAACAGATTCTTGATCAAGTACTTACTCCACGGATCCAGGACAGGTTCGTCCCATGGCCTGCTCTGAATAGTGTACACTCTAAGAGAAGAGTCCATCAGCAAACCATCTCTTGCCTTACAGAACAAGCCAAGAAGATGGACCTACTGAAGAACCATCTGACTGTGTGCTTACCACCTTCTGTGCCCTTTTTAATCCTAGTATCCACTCTAGCAACTGCTAAGAGTGTCACCAACAGCACTTTAAATGGCACGGACGTGGTCTTGGGCTCTGTGCCTGTAATCGTCGCCAAAACTGACCACATCATAGTCAAGGAGGGGAGCAGTGCCTTGATTAACTGCAGTGTTCATGGCGTCCCTGACCTAGGATTTAAGTGGTACAATTCTGTTGGCAAGCTATTGAACGAAGGTGACGGTGACAAGGAGAGAGGAGGAGGTAGGTTCCAAAGTTCTTTTTGTTGTCCTAAAATAAACAGGGACTTAAGAGCCCCTACCCTGATGTTAGTTGTCCTTGTACAGGCCACTTAAAAGTTCCTTTCTGTCTTGTTGTGCAAAGGCATAAGAGAGACTGTATACTCTTAAGGACTCAAGGTGTAATTAATTCATTTTTCCACTCATTGACTCGGACGACAAAGGGAAAACATTGATGTCTTCGGAAAGGCCTCTTATAGTGTTATGCTATTATTATGCACCCAAGACATAGAGCTTAGAGTATATTCCCTGAGGAAATGTTCCATTTATAATATGTGTGTGTTTTCTGTCCTGGGAATGGTTCCAATAAGTAGTGGAGAAGTTGTTTATCATTAAAAATCAGTTTAACTTACCTACTGTGGATTTAATGACCAACTTCTTAAAGAAGTGTCTGCATATGCTCTCTGCCACCTGAAGAGTCTCCTCCGGGCTCCTGGAGACCTGGCTGAGGTCAGTGTGAGGAGCCTGGGAAGCTGGGCAGCAGATGAGACGCTGGGGTTGAGTGAGTGACTTTTCGACAAAAGGTGTGAATCCTTTTCCCAAGCCCCGGGCTTCCCTCACCAGAACCTGCATCCAGAGACAGACTTTGAGGCATCCGGAATCGACTCTTCTTGTTTAAGATGTGTGAGGAGATTGTGTGAAATCCCAATCGCACTCTGCTTGATGCTAAGGAGTTAAGAATACAGAGACCGCAGAGCATGAGCAGCCCCTCTTCCCCTCCTTCCTCTGCATTGCCCTCCCCACTTCTTAACCCTCTAACCGTTGTTGAGCAATCCCCAGAAGAGTTTCTGTTCCAGAGGAAAAAAAACCTACATATTTAATCTCTTCCCCTCGTATTATCTTAATTGCTCTGCAAAGGGAAGAAGTCAAATGCTTTGCATCTGCTTAGGAGGTGCTCGCCGGTGCAGCTTCTCTTTCCCAGCAGAGAAGGCTGGGAAGTCTGACTGCCTGGGACGGACCCCCTGGCGGTCATGCTTCTGCTGCCATTGTTTTGCTTAGCCAATCACGACTATGCCATGCAGTATAACTGATTCCCTTCAATCAAAGTATTACATATTACAAATCGTGTGTGTGTGTGTTTATTCTAGGCAAGGGATGGCCATTCCCCACCAACTCAGATTATGCTGTCATAGGAATTCTAAGGTAGAGGGGACTTTATACACATAACAGTCTGAAGTTTTATAGAAATCTGCCTGAGGTCCTGCTGCCAATTAAATGGTTGTAACTAGAATTTTCTCTACTGACAGTGGAAAGATGAGAAACACCACCCCTTCTTCCACAACCATTGGTCAAAAGAATGGTGTGGTGCTAGTGAAGGGAGGGAGTAGCGTGGTAACACACATGCAGACCTTAGCAGGTCTTTCTGCAGGGCCGGGCTACTCCTAGGGATGTCAGGATGACTAAACTCAAGAACTCCAGACATGAATCCCCCTCTCACATGGACCCTGAAGCAAAGCCTACTCCTGGGTACTTGAAGAGGAGTCTGTGCACTAAACTGCTGAGCCTTAGAGAGGGAGAAAACCGTGGTAATGACCTGATACTGGAGCCTATATTTCAGTCACATCAGTGTGAGCGTTGTTCCAAAGTTGTACCTATCACTTCAGAGAAATCCACAATGCCTTCATTGCAAAGGTCTCTGGACCTGTGGAGTAGTCTCAGCAAGCAGACATGCTGGCTTGCCTTCTTCATTAGTGTGGAAACGTGATTGAACTGTATTAGGTGGTAGTTATGTTTGCTTTAATTTTTGTTTTGCTGGTGGAAGCTCAAGTGGCCTATTGGAATACCGCAAATGTAGACTCAACTCTATCAGCAGCTTGAGAACTGAAGCATCAGAATCCGGAGCTCCCATCTTCTCCGTAGGCTTGCTGATAAATCAATTAACTATTTTAAATCACATCAAAGAAGATGTATTTTCAATTTTTAAAGAGAGCTTGTGTTATTAGTACTTGATGTCCCAGCTCAGCTGTTGTAATTACAGTACTTGATAATAGCCATTGCAGAGCATGAGCCACCTGGGGAAGCATAGCCAGCAGCACACCTAACAGGCAGGCAGAGCATGGGAAGAAGAAAGGAGACAATGCCTAAGGAAATATTAGCGCCGTTGTGGTCCTGGGGAGGCCTGTGAGAGCTCACAGCCTTCAGTTTCTCATTGCTGATGGAGTATATGGCCATTTTATAGCACAGATGTAGATTTCTGTTTTCACGACAGAACACCAGAAGTTTAAGCTAAGCAGGATTTCATTTGCCCCTGAGCAAAAGAGTGAGTAAATACAGAATGAAAATGGTGCTTGTATGCCATTACTAGGACTTCACATAGATGCACGGGGACTGTTTCAGCCAAATGAATGGAATTCAGATCATCTTTATCAACAACGATTGCACATAAGTCTGTGCACTAGGTTATACATCTAACTTCTAATCCTTATGGTAAGCATGTACGTGAGGTGTTATTAGTCATCATGGTTGCAGATGGAAAGTCACAGGGCTGGAGAAGACATTGTGCAAATGGTATTGCTTTTTCTGTCAAGGTCTCAACCAGCGAGAAATACTGTGGAGCGTCTAACTCAGCTAGAGTGAATGTGGGAAGAATTCCTGCGTCAGGATATTTTGCCGTAGGATGCATGTGTCACGCACATACAAATGTGTTCAAAGTCTGAGGTCACTTTGCTCCCAGGAGTTGATTGCCACTGACTTTGCGACTAGCCTGGAAAGAAACATTTTCATATCTTGTTTATGCTGAACAAGTGAGATAGTTGTTATGCATGGTGGCCCCACCTGTGCTAGAAAGAGTGGGGCCATTTCCCTGTCCTGATGGCCACAGCAGCCATTTGTTTGGCTCTCCTGATTTTCCTCAGTCTACTTCTATGGGATCAAGAAAGCGTAATGGGAAGTCGGGCATTGGTGGCGCACGCCTTTAATCCCAGCACTTGGGAGGCAGAGGCAGATGTATCTCTGTGAGCTCGAGGCCAGCCTGGTCTACAAGAGCTAGTTCCAGGACAGGCACCAAAGCTACAGAGAAACCTTGTCAAAAAAAAAAAAAGAAAAAAGAAAAGGAAGATAGAAAAAGAGAGAGAGAGAGAGAGAGAGAGAGAGAGAGAAAGAAAGAGAAAGAAAGAAAGAAAGAAAGCATAATGGGTAATCCATACAGTTTCAAAGTTTACTGCAAGAGTGTTTATGAACTCACTCAATTCAAGCATGCATGTGTTGTAAAGAAGCTGCTTGTTGGTTCCCAACCAAAATGATTACACAGAAACCATATTATTTAAATAACTGCTTGTCCCATTAGCTCTAGCTTTTTATTTGCTAACTCTTACATCTTAATTTAACCTATTTCTAGTAATCTGTGTATCGCCACATGGCTGTGGCTTACCTGGTAAAGTTCCAGCTTCTGTGTCAAGAACATGGCTTCTCCCTAAACTCCGCCTCCTTTCTCCCAGCAGTCAGTTTAGTTTTCCCCAACTACCTAAGTTCTGCCCAATCAGGCCAAGCCAGTTTCTTTATTCATTAATCAATAAATAATAGACAGAGACATAGACAGAAGAGCCTCTCACATCATGCATGAGTTCAAATGGCCAGAACGCACTGTTTTCAGTCTTCCTTTTGTCTACTTGTCTGGGAAGTGTTATGAAAAGTCCCCAGTCATTGCAGATGCACCAAGTATCTAATTATTTCACTGTGTTTTCTTATTGCAATGTTAAAACATTTCAGTTTGCCTTAGCACCTATAAGAAAAAGCATTTCAAGAAAGTTGGCCTGTGCAAGACCCTGGAAATAAACCTGGCTGTTAGAGATGACAAATTCTCCTTTTAAAGCTCTTTCCTTGAAAATCTACTTTTTGTGTGGATATACTTTTCATACTACTCTGTCTCCAAAAACAAGAATTTTCGTGACTAAACCACATAAGAGAAAACTGGCCAGAGCTGCCTTTACATTGCTCTACTTTTTCAGATTCTTCTGATAGTCTGGAAATGCCAGTTCTGCAACATGAAGTCAGTCAGGTTTCCAAAGTGTTATTTCTCATCTCTTTGTTTTATCAAACACACACACATGTGCATGCATGTACATGCACACAAACACACAGGCACGCACACACACTGCCTTTACCTTGCTCCACTGTTTCACAGGTTCTTCTCATAGACTGGAAATGCCAGTTTTGCAAAGTTAAATCAGCCAAGCTTCCAAAGTGTCATTTCTCTCCTCCCTTCTCTATCAAACACACAACACACACACACACACACACACACACATGCACCTATACCACATATAATGTACAGTGTATATAACATATAGAGCCCAGTTAATTACCCTTTACTGTCAATGTAAAGTAGGAAATCAATCTGTAAAATCATATACAAATTCTTCAATGAGTATATTAAATGCTTAAGAATTTAAGAACACTCCCAAAGGCATTAAGCCATGTTTATGCAATTGCAGTGGCGAGCTCTTTTAAGCCCCAGTTCTCTCTTCTGTAAACCAGAGAGAATCTTTTCTTTACTACCAAGCCAACTTGCAAGTCTTGCATAAACACTTGTCTGTTAAATGTTTGGCATGGTACCTAGAACTCACAAAACTCACAGTAATGACAGTAGCTATTTTTGTTAATATTCTGTTCTGTCCTCAGAGCAATCTATGTCAAGTGCTAAATTCCCATTTCCTAACATAGAGTGTTTGTAACACAAAGAATTTTTGCATGATTTATCTCTCTCTGTGTTTTTGTTTGTTTGTTTGGTTGGTTGGTTTTTGTTTTTGTTTTGTCTCTGTTTCCAACTTCAAAAACTGACTTTTGGTGGACTGGAGCAATGGCTCAGCAGTTGAGCACACTGGCTGCTCTTACAAGACTAGATCAATTCCTAGCACCCACACGATGCGTCACAACCGTTCATAATGCCGTTTCCAGAGGATCCGATGCCCTCTGCTGGCACCGACATATACATGTGCAGGCCAAACACTCATAGACATAAAGCAAAATAAATGAAGCTTTTTAAAATTTATCTGTGGCTGGCGAGACAGTGCCGTAGATAAAAGCACGTGCCTTGCAAGCCTGACAGCTTGAGGTTGAGCCTCTGGAACCTACAGTGGAAGGAGGGAACCAGCTCCGGTGTCCCCTCCGACCTCTGCACCTGTGCTGCAACAACACTAATAATAAGAACCATAATTTTTTCAATAAGTGCAAAAATTAATATTCCTTTAAATGCTATTTGAAATCTCTAGTCATTTCAAAATAACCTTCTGACAGTTTAGTAACCATTGACTTTTGTGTACAAAGGACCTTTGATCGCTGATACACTCCTAACCTATAGGCAAAATACATGGACATTACGAAGTATATTCTGTGCAGGGTAAGTTCCCATTTTGATTTTATGTCTATGTTCGGCTCCTGCCACCACTAAGGAGTCCATGCGGCCATGCGGCCATGCGGCCATGCAGCCAACTCTGAGAAGTTTGTTTCTCGTAACTGGGATCTATAGGGAGCCCCACTGTCACGATACAATGCATGGGAGCCGAGGATGCTACACTGAAGCCTACAATGAGCAGAATAGATCCCACAAGAAAACAGAATCACCCAGCTCCGTGGGCTGCTGTGCCACTGCTGAGAAGCCCTGGTCTTACCCAAAGTGATACCCCCAACTCACTAAAGATACCTTCTAAAGAAGACCAAAGAGCCAGTTCTTTAAACCCTTAATGTATTTCCCCCCAAAGCTAATGGTATCTGGGTTCATTTTCAAGATCGATACATATTAAAGTTAACTCCAAATGTTTGTGTGTTTCTTTAGCGAATTGTGCTTCGTTTGGGGTGTAAGCCCAGACAGCTGCAGTCTTAGCCATGAAAAGATTCTCTCAGATTCATCTAACATAAGAATGGCAGCAGGGAGCCCCAAATGTAAGTCATTCTTACGAAACAAGTGCATTGTGCTTCTGCACTAGGAGACCAGGTGTAGCGGCTCTCAAAAAAGCCTGGCTGGCATGCGGAGAATGCCATGCGTGGCACTCCTGTTAAAATCAAGATTGTCATATCAAATTAGCAAGAGGATCGGGTTTTCTTTTCTTTTTTTTTTTTAAAGCCTTTACCAGGATATAGTGGCAGCAGGCTCTTTTCAGATAGTAATTCCTGTTAGCAGAACAGAAATGCAGATTTGAACAGCAAAATCCCTCCAGCCGACCTTCCTGCCTGAAGGCTGAGCTTCTATCCCAAGCCACCTTTGCTCCCTGTGACACAGGTAAGAAGCTTGTTAGAACTGCCCCAGCCCTCTCTCTCTGAAGAGGTCTCTTAGGGAGGATTGAGGGGGTGGGGAAAAGGACACCAGAGGGCTTGCAGCTTGAAGTGTTTATAGCCCGACTCACACAGGGGCTGACATCTGTGGCAGAAGCCTTGGAACAGGTGCAACCATGCAGTACTAAATTTGTCTTCAATTATATTCTGTAGCGAGGCGTGTGATCCGTTCCCCTCCGCAGTCTGGATTTCACACAGAAAATATGTGTCACATTTATAGGCACAAACACATGCATTGTGTGCTTATTTGGAGAGTGCCAGTGGAATGTGATACTCGCCCCAGAGGCTTTTTTTATAGTTGCATCAATGTGCATCAGGACGCTCACCACCTGATCATTTTTATGTAAACTGGTTTAAAAAAATAGCATACTAATCTTGTGAGATTGCACCACCTCCCTCCTTGCAAGGCGGGGGTGTGTGAAGCTTAAGACTCCAGGTACCATAGGAGATTGGGAGCAGAGTTTCATTCTGTTAGCCCTGCTCTCTGGGGATAGAGAGGAACCACATATAAGCTGGTTCATGCATATATTCAGCATGATACAGCTAAGGGAGAAAGCCCTTCCTTCAAATAAATAACCTGTGGAAAGTCTGAGCGCATCGTGTGTCTCTTTAATGCTCAGCCTTGGGGAAAATCAGGGAAGCTGTAGGGCTGGTGTTTGGAGACACTAGCTGTGACCACCCACGGGGTCTTTGTTGGTGGTGTCCTCACCTCCCTTGTGGCCCTTCAGCTCCGAAACTTGGTGGTGGTGTTCATTTTCATGCAGCAATAATTTGACCAGAGTCGTCTGCAATAGTACTGGGTAGTTGTGATGGCACCACATGTTGATCTTGTGTTGAGTCATGGTAGTGCCTGTATTGGAGGGTTCCTTGCTGCTTACAGGTTTAGTTCCCAGTCACGTAGTTCTGTTGATCTCATTGCCAGAAGGTCTACTGTCCTGTTGATGTGACATGTGATGTCACTTGTGCACAGGCCTCCATGCCAGGATCATGGTCCCAGGCTCATTGCCTTCCTGCCTTGGAACCAAGTTGCAGCTTCTCCTAGAGACAGCTGGCAGAGAAGGAAAGTTCTGGAACGATGCCCTTCCCCACAGAAGGGGAATTAGGGGAGGAGATATAGTCTGAGCAAGAATCACTCTTACTATTTTGAAAATGAAATGTTTTTATTACCTTTTTTTTTCACGCTCATTAATGTTTGCCAGTTGGTCGGGCTTACTTGATCTGGTAAATGTCAAGAGGTCTAGAGGAAGGTTACTGGGGCCTCCAGTCATGCCCCGACTCTCCAAACAGTTAACCTACCTGCCCCATGGGGAAAGTCCTTCCCACATTCTGAGCGGTGCAGTTTGCAGTCATTGCCCTCCTCTTTATTTTGGCAACATGAAAAGTAAAAGTTAATGTTTTCAAACGGCTTTGATCCCCTTAAGTTTAATGGTGATTTATTTAATCAGTCCTGGTCAGAAAACTCACACTCTTTCTGGTCCTTGTTTCTTATAAACTACCTGTTTGTTTATGTATATTTTCCTGTTTTTCTTTTGGATTTCGTCTTAACTCATAAGGGTTTTTTGTTCTTGTTTATTTGGAGTCTTTACTGTGTCTTTGTTTTATGTTTCATAGTTGTTAAGCATTTGTCTGTCACATTTTCTGTGAGTAACTTCCTTCTAACTTTTCTGTGATAAATTTTTATGACTCAGAATATGTTCATTTGGTGGAAAATGTGATCCATCAACATTTTCTGAAATTCCTTATAAAGCTCAGAAAAAGGCCTCAATCCCCCAAGTTACCAATAGTTTTATGTCCTCAATTAATTTCACAGTTTTATTTTCATATCTTAAGAGTGCTTGAGTGGGGTTTTATTTATTACCTAAAACAGATTTACCTGCCTTCTTTCCAATGTCCGGTCAGCCCAAAGGTCTTTCTCCATTGTTCTGAAGTGCCATCTCTCTCACCCTTAAAACTCTTAGTTACTTCTGATCTGGACTTTCCGATTTTCTTCTCTGACTTAATTAGGCTTAGCAATGGGCCATTCACAGCGGGAGATGGGCTTTGATGGTGAAGTCAGGCAGGAGACTCAGAGTAAGGAGTGGAGTAGTCTCAGCAGAGAGGTTGTGGTAGGAAGATCCTGTGTCCCCTCTATTAGAAGAAACATGCACGCTGTGTCTGGAAATGACATGTAAGTTCGAGGGCCCCAGTGCTCTTCATCTGCTGTGTTACAAGGCCCATGCACACGGGCCCTGGATTCCTTTCAAGCCTGTCTCCACCCAAGGCCTGCTTCGTTTTTACACGGGGTATGTCAGCTCAGCGGCTCCTGCTGTGTTCTCTTTGGCTTCCTCCACCACCCCCCACTGGCCCTAAGAGTCTCCTCTCCCCACCTGCTGCCTTCCCCTCCTCCACTTGGCACACTGTCTGCTGGAGTCTTTTCCCCATGGGGACTGGATGATTTTTGTAGTCAGGAATCGTGTCTCACTCGTCTCTGGATTCTCGTCATCTAGTGCGGAGCCGTACACAGGCAATTTATTCAATGGTGTCTGTTGACTGAACGAGGGAGCAAGATAAAAGGATCACCGCCCTTCTAAAAATGTCTGCTTTGTTGAGAGGCCCAGCATACATCCTGCAGCACAGCTCAGCACCCACATCTGTTAGCTCTTCTCTCTGCAAAAGAGACGACACGTTCATTCACAAGGAAGCCATGTTCGCATGCCTGGACTTCCTAGAGGAAGGCAGTGACAGATTGCTAGGTGACCACTAACCTACCATAATGAATGTGTCTGTATTTTAGCCTGAAGCCTCAGGGGGGCTGCCACTTTGCAAAGCAGCACTGGGAAGAAAGAGGATGGAGAGGAAGAATTTGGAAATTGAGGGTAGGGGCTATAACCTGAGCAAGAGACAGACAACGGGTAAGAGTAGGCACGCAGATGGGTGCTGGGAAAATGCTGGCCATTCGGTCCTGTGTTATGTTCAGAAGGTAAAGCAGTCGCGAACAGCCTGCCCTTCTGATTGCCTCCCAAAGCGTTGCCTTGGAGCTGCCTTGGCTTCAGCAGCTGACACTTGAGGGTTTTATTTGCACTGAAGTGGTTCAGCCTCATGAAAATTCAGCGCCATTCCCACCAGCTACAGTTGAAGCCACTCGGCAGCAGCGTGGTGTGTGCCTGCTTCATATTCATGGCACTGAAGATTTCCTGTGACAGTGTCCGTGGGTGTTCTCGTGCCTTTCACGTTCTGGCAGCCAAAGTTGGGAGCCTTCCAGGAGAGGTCTCAGGGAAGGGCGTTCTCACGGGACGGAGGTGGATGGCCCATGGTAGCACAGAGAGGATGTATCCAGCTGGGGGCCAGCCCTGTGGAGGTATTTCTCGAGCCGGGTTCACCCTGATGGAGGAAAACCAACAAGCATAATTCAGGGCATCTTCCTGGTTCTCGGGTTTCCGTGTATTAATAGATCATGTATACATCTAGTTTTCACTAATCGGAGGGGAAGCTGAGGTTAAGTAGCTGGAGTCTTGGTGTCCAGAAAAGGGTGAATTTACCAACTTACCAGTCAAGAGACAAAAACAGAGAGAGATAAACCCAGCCTTCGAGATCAGAGACTCAGAACTTCAGATCATCTGGCGTGTGTGCAGGGTGTATAGGGTGTATGTGGCGGGGGGTGGGGTGGGGGTGTTTATAGGGCTCCCACTGTTGCACTCTTTGGACTAACTTTGTGATCTGGCAACAGAATGTTAATCTGGATTGAGTGTTGGTTTTACTATGTGGCACATATGGACAGAACCCTCGGTGCCATAACTATTAGCTGAATCCGTACAACAAACAGGCCGCTGGTTTTAAGAACTAAATTGATGTGTCAGTGTCCTCCTGGGGTGGAACAGGAAATTGCTGGCAGAAAGTGATAGTCTGTTGTTTAACTAAAATGATGGTTTAAAAAAAAGCTGTTTGGGGGTCACAATATATGTATTTACATTTGTCTTGCCTTATAGTAAGTCACAATACTCACTTCACACTTACGTGTTTGGGCTTCAAACTTTAAAAGCAAACAAGGGTCTGGAGAGATGGCTCAGCAGTTATGGGCACTTACTGCTCTTACAGCCCAGGTTTGGTTCCCAGGACCCTCGCGATGGCTCCCAACCATCTGTAATCCAGTTCCATGGTCCTGACTCCCTCTTCTGGTTTCCTTAGGCTCTGGCATGCAGATTGTGCATATATAGGAACTTATGCAGGCTCATACACCTGCACGTGAATCAAAAGCTTTTGTAAAAAAGTAAATGAGATTTTTGTGCTAGAGAAAGCATTTAAGAGATGTTAGTTTACGGAGTCATAGTCCTGAGCTACGAACCATGATATATTTGTAAGTGACCACTTACCTGCTGAAAGAGCAGTTTCCTCAGAATGAACTGCAGACATCAACAAACCGGGGTGTGTGCGATACCAAGCTCAGCCCCTTTGAACAACACAGGGAGACACAAAGTGTATGTACGTCTGAATTTAACTGCTTGGGCTCAAGTTAGATAAATGGGAGTCAATAGACAACTTAAAGTTTGTCTGGAGTAAATAAAAAGGTCATATTCAGCGCATTTTAGGAAATTACCACTACAGGGAAACATCCATCCCTTGTAGTTGCTGTGTGTTTTTGCATTTTCTCTCTCTGTGAAAGTGGGTAGAATTCTACAAAACCTACCCTTCAGGCCTGAGGAGGAAGCTTCTGTCCCTTTCGTCCCTGTTTGATGTTTTCCTGTTTTCTCCTGTCCCAAGTACATACTCTTCCAGTTTGTGTTTATAGCAATTTCTCCAGATAATGTGTGGAGAAAGACAGTGGAGTGGAGATAACCAAAGCGGCCCTTCTCGTTTCTCTTCCATCGCATCCTGTTTCCAACAGAAGGAAGGCAGATATGAGAACTTTCCAAGGCTCTTCTCTGAAACCCAGCACCTTCCATGTAGAATAAACTGTCCATCAGTGAGGGTATTTCGCCCGTGCCTGCTGTAGTCTACATGAAACATGCCTGTTAAAGAAAATAGATCGATAAGGCAGGTTCCCTGACCTCTAGTGATTGTCTGTACAGCTAACTATGCAGCAGAAGGATTAAAATTCATGCCCAGGGAATGAACGCTTGCCTGAGCTGCTTCGGAATGGAGCTGATCACAGGCCACATGCTGGGTTTGTCTGTTCCCACACTTTCCCTAGAAACTGAAATCACGAGACTCTAAGCCAAAGCATTTTACTCTTAGAAGTACACTGGCTGGGTTGTCAGGGAGGGTTAGCCTAGGACACAGGAAACCTCTCTTCACACGTTCTTTCAGAAGGCAATAAGTGAGGGTCCCCTCCCAGAGTCACAACCGGGGAGGTGCGGTAACCCCAGGGAAGTACGACGACATTGGTGAATCGAGCCTCTTTAGGCATGTCCGTAGGCTTAGGAGACACCGGGTCTTCCGACGCTTCGTATAGCAGCCCTTTGAGCCCCCGACTGCTTATGATCTCTGGAACTTAGCAGTGCTGGGGCCTCAAGCCAGGCCTTGTGAGTGTGAGCCAAGCACTCTGCCGTTGGGAGTAGTTGAGCTAGTCTCAGCCGGTGAGGTCTGGTGAAGACTTTCAATCACCAATAAGTCACATGGAAAATTTAAATTATCTCAGCTCTCAGGGGCCTCCTCTGGTTGGTTCAGAGGACAAGATGCCTTTTATGAAAAACTGTCTGCCCACGCCTTAAAGTTTCCAGGAGACTTAGCTTGGAGCTTCATTGCTCTCTGGGAGACAATAGGAGGTGGGCACTAAGATTTAATTTCTGACTCCTTGGAGCCAATCCTGATACCTACTACACAGAAACCTCAAGAGCTGCAGGGAGACAGGCTAGAATGCCTCCCCTCCCCTGCATTTACAGCATCATTCCCAGGCTAGCGTAAAGTCTTAGTTCTCAAAGCGCCGGCTCCCTTTAGCCAGGCTTATCATCGTCCCGGCGGGCTTCACTTATTTTCAAGGCTAAAGCTAGTTGATATCCGTATTTGACCTCTGATTCTTCATTGTCAGCTTATAATTCTAAGCAGTACAGATAATTCACTGTGAACTCTCAAAATGAATGACATAAATTAATTAGCTGAAGCCATAAGAGGATGATATCAGTCCTAAACATGGGTCACCTAAGCAAACAATTATGACTTAATTGGTTTTCTCCAGGTTTCAGGTTGAACCTACAATGCTTTCTATTCCAAGAGGTCTTAGTCTCCCCATGAAGTGTGTCCAATAGAGTTATGCTCACAAGCAAACTAGAAAAGCATATGGTACCTTAAACTCTTTCTTAAAAACACTGCGTTTTCCAGAATATTTATCTTATTTTTCCACCAGGAATTGGAATTCCACACTATTGTGTCTAGTTAATAACATAACTTTGTCTACTGAAGAAGTTATACTCCTCTAGGGACATTGCCTCTGGTAGGCCCAAATTCCAGTGAATGTCACCATATGGTCACAGACATCACTGATTGGATAGAGATTATTAACAACTAAAAGGGGGGGTGAAGTTGGGAGGGAGGGACATTGGGCAGTGGAACACTAGAGACTTGGAATGCAGTTCTCTGATAGAGCACTTGTCCAGTATGTGTTTGAGGCCCTGGGTTTGAACCCTGTCACCATGAAAACAAGGAAGAGGGAAGGGAAAAGAATTTTTCAAATACACTTTTTCAAATACAAAGCCATAGTTACATATACTACCTCTAAATAGGTAACCTTGGTAACATTGCTCAAGTGTGTCTCAGTTTTCTCGCCCATAATGTGGGGGCAATGTTAGTGCTTCCTTGCAGTGTTCCAGAGGGAATGAATGGGCGGGTGTCACAAGCGCATAGCAGACACATTTGTCACAGGCCCGATGCCATCATTAGTCACCGTACGTGTTTGTAGATGGGCATAAGATTGTATGGTGATGGAATTAATATACTCTTGGTTGAATTCTCTTCCATCCTTTCTGACAGGAAAATGGCAAATGCTGGATGGTGGCCTCCTGAACATCACCAAGGTGTCTTTCTCAGACAGAGGGAAATACACATGTGTGGCATCTAACATCTATGGCACTGTCAACAACACAGTGACCCTGAGAGTCATCTTTACCTCTGGAGACATGGGTGTGTACTATATGGTCGTGTGCCTCGTGGCCTTCACCATCGTCATGATCCTCAACATCACCCGCCTGTGTATGATGAGCAGCCACCTGAAGAAGACGGAGAAAGCCATCAATGAGTTCTTTAGGACAGAAGGTGCCGAGAAGCTGCAGAAGGCATTTGAGATTGCCAAGCGCATCCCCATTATCACCTCAGCCAAAACTCTAGAGCTTGCCAAAGTGACCCAGTTCAAAACTATGGAATTTGCCCGGTACATCGAAGAGCTTGCCAGAAGCGTGCCCTTGCCTCCCCTCATCATGAACTGCAGGACAATCATGGAGGAGATCATGGAAGTAGTTGGGCTAGAGGAGCAGGGGCAGAATTTTGTGAGGCATACCCCGGAAGGCCAGGAAGCCACAGACAGGGATGAGGTGTACACAATCCCCAACTCCCTGAAGCGAAGCGACTCCCCCACCGCCGACTCAGATGCTTCGTCGTTGCCTGAACAGCCCCCTCAGCAGATTGCCATCAAGGTTTCGGTTCACCCCCAGGCCAGAAAGGATCATGCCGATGACCAGGAGGGTGCACAGTTTGAGGTCAGAGATGAGGAGGAGACGGAACCATCCGAGGAGCATTCCCCAGAGACTGCAGAGCCGTCTACAGACATAACGACCACGGAGCTGACGTCTGAAGAGGCGTCGCCTGCCGAGGCACCAGAGCGAGGACTGCCACCAGCACACCTGGAAATGCCAGAACCAGCAGTGACATGTGACAAAAACACCTGCATTATTTATGAAAGCCATGTCTAATCTTAACTCCGAAAAGCTATGCATATCAAGAAAATCAGGGGCTGCTCCTTGTAATACAAATGTAGTATGCACTTGCCGCTAAGCCTTACCAGGAGACTCTCATCCCTTAGGTTGGAGTGATGCCCCGTGACAGGGAAGACACCTGCATGGAGTTCATGGGACTCGACTCACCCCAGTAGAAACAGGCTTGGGAAGTGCTGGGGTCCAGAACTGATCCGAGGGGGCAGAGGTCTGTCCATGTGATCTGAATCGGAGAGGCCATTCTCAGCCAAATCCCTTCATTGGTGATGCCCTTTTGGCCAAGAGTACAGCCTTGTAAGATGTTCTGAGTTCAGGAGCTGTGTCTAATGCGTAATGCATTGCTTTTCTTTTGGTAATTATAAGTCTTGTACAGTAGCAATTGCTCCTACTTGGGTTTGTTGCACTTTCTTCTCGGTTTTAATTATTTTCACGATTCTTCTATAACGGAGTAGTTGTTGTTATATTAATATTAATTGCTCTTTCTGCTAGAGCCTTCTGTGTCACCTTTATCCTTATTTTTTCTTAGTGTGTTTACCTCAGAGTCTTGGGTGTCAGTCACTGACATGGCTGCACTATGTCATTTGTAATGCCCCAAAGTAGTTACTCCCCACTCTTTTTCCTAATTTCCTCTTTAAAAAAAAAATTCACTCACACCTCTATTCATACTCGTTTTGTGTCCAATGAAGCTGCTATTCTGAAACTGAGAAAAACCTTGCCCCCAAATACACTTTAACAGTCAAATGTACCTGTCCAGTTCTGAGAGCATTTAGGTGAGCTCAGCTTGAGGTGAGGAGCAAGATTATAAATGCTTAGATGTACCCACAGCACTCCAGAAAATGGCTTACACTCAAGTACCCTCCGAACAGCCCCAGCCCCACCAGAGGAAATGGCCTTGGACAGCCCATTTTTACCAGGAACCTGGTCGTTTTCATTTGATTGTGAATAGAATATGCAGGTGACCCCTGGAAGCTCACTTAGAATTTTGTGGAAAGTCTTCAAACTGTAATAACCCCTGAGTCAATGGGAACAGCTTGTGGGGTACATACTTTACCACAGGCGCACCTGAGGGCAGTAGAGTTGGCTGTACTAGCGACTGTGACAGGGCTGTAGACAGTTCATGTGCAAAGCCTTCTGACAGCATTTGGAGTTTGACCTGATTTCCCTTTAAGAGGGATTCCTTATTGATTCCTAGTGAAAAGTCTTGAAGGTCACCTAAACAAACTTGTAGCCTGCTCCCATAAGGAGCCAGAGCTTCTTTGGAGGCTGTCTGGATGGGAATTTTATACAGCCACATTGAAGGAAAGTTTTATCCCCAGCTCTTAGGATATACACATTTCATCATTGTCATGGAGACTGACAGATGCTTACTTTTGACATATGTACCCAGAGTGGCAGCAGGGACTGACTGGCGAATGGTCTGGGATGGTATGTGAACTCTATTCTATCCAGTTCTCATTCCACCCAAGCCCGTGTGCAGACTTCCCCATGGAAACCAGAAGCCAAGGTATCCGTGCCATGTACATACTGATTAAAGAGTGTAAATTAAAGTAGGCAGATCTTTCTTTGGCATAAGAGCTGAAATATATGACCAAAGAATATTTCCAGATTGACTTTGATTCTTTGAACTGAGGTGGGGTAGGGAGTAAGTAGATGATTTTGAAATCTCCCTCTTTAAGGTATCAAATGTTCTCGGCATAACAATATCCAACCGTAAAGGGAACTTGGCTTGATATGGAATTTGTCCATCCAGAAATTTTGTGCTTTTGCTGCCCCTCCACAGAACAGCCTCTTACTAGGATATGAAATGTGGAAGGCCTCATCTCATAACACTTGGCTGATAGTTTTCCCAGATAAGTGAACCATTCAGGTTCCTAGAATCATTTGTGGAGTCACGTTGAGCAAACATGCACACACGCTTGTGCACAATAGACTCATTTGGGCAGCTTTAAAAGCTCAACACTCAGTCCCAACCTATGTATGTCCTCTGGGTCTTCTATAGTCATTCTTTAAAAGAAAAAAAAAAATCAAACAAGTTCTGGTTTCTGAGTCATCCTGGTCAGTTTTTTTTCTTGAAATTTTGAAAATGATTCACGTACATATGCATATTTAATTCTCTTAGATGATCTATAAACTTGGATGGTATTTATTCTAAATGGGAAAAATACACAAAATTTTATATTGGAAAAAATATATGTAATTTATAATGTTTTGTTTTATATATTTATATTTTCATACCTTTAGGGCACATCTGTTAGTCTCATCTTTTTGTACATCACAGTTGGCAAAAAGAAATGCTAATACTTGACTAAAATCTCTAGGAACCAAATGTGATATCTGTAGTACATAATGTATATAACTTGCTCTAGAACTCTCTGAATGTCCTCACCCATGCCAAGCATTGTTGTGTCGTGTCATTACGGCCAGAATGTCTGGGGTGCTCTCGAACATACTTTTTCACAAGGAAGACTGAAAGGCATGATATCCCACACAATGGATTTGGGGAACTCTTTCCCTTCTTTGTCTGGTTTGTTTTTTCCTTAACTGGACACATCCTGCTGAAGGGCAGGTGGGAGATGATGAGAAAACAACTACGTTAACAGACTGAGGACATGTGTTCAGTCCCATGCCTGGGTTGTCATTCACTGGTGATGTAGCATCTGCTTAGCTCTGTTGCACACACAGCGTAGGGCATGAAGAATGCTTGCATGTTTTGAGTAGGTACTGTGGATACTTAGTGTGGCCACTATTGGTGACTGTGGGGACACCCATCGGGCACTGGAAGAAATGTCTTAGATAAACAAGTCAGTTATCTTTTCTTACCTAGTTTGAAGGAGGATGCTTCTTCTGTGTTCGAACCCATAAATGGCACTCCCATTGCCTAACTGGGGTTTTCCATGTTTTCATTTGGTAAGAAATGGAGCATTAAAGTCTAGTTCAAACGCTTTTCTCAGCACGTTCAATTACTCTCCCCGTCTTCCTGCATCCTCTCGGCAACCCCACTGAGTAATCCCGTTTCCACTGTTTCTCCTTCAGCACTTCCTGGAACTCTTTAAACATCAACCTAACTTCATTATGTATTCACACATAGCTTTGAACATGTTCACTTTAACATATCGATTTTACATTTCACCGATAAGGCCTTCAAACCAATAGCGAAGTTCATTTTCTTAATGACCTTTTTTATGATTTCTTCAGAGATTAACAGGTTTTGATGAAACAAATCATTTGTGGGTAAAAAAATAAATAATCAAATAGAACAGAATTGCTTATGTTTTCCAAGAGGCCAAGTGTTTGACTATTATACAAAAAAATCTCATGTGAGAAAGGACGCTCTTTAAACATCTTTTTGTCCCTTAGAAATGGAAATGTAAAGGGGCTAACACTGAGAATACCACAATCATTAAAGCTAGACAGGCAGAACTAGAAAGGAAGCCATTCTATGAACATTATGGAATAAATTAATTTTATTACTTAGTTAATTTTAAAAAGCCACAAAATGCATCTTTCTAATATTACAGAACCATGAGGAGTGAGTTAGTTTCAGAAAATATGTTTGCATCTATTTTTGGCTTCCTGTTGCTTCACTAGTTCTGAACTTCCTTCGTTAGACTGGAAATGAGATGGAAAATGTATCAGGAAGAAATACGAAATCATTTAAAGATATAAACGAATTACTAAGGTATACATTGATGTCACTGTAGTAAAAAGAAAACATGATGTGTGATCCATCCTGTAGTCTAATTGAGTGTTGCTTTAATAAAGGGTTTACACAGGTATGTGGATCGTGTGTCATGTCCTGTCTGAAGGGCACTTAATTTTGGCCTGATTGACCCCTTGCAAGGGATAGGAAATCTCTGCCCAAAATCATTTCCCTGCTTTGTTTGGTTTTGGTTTGGATCTGTTGCATTTCTTGGAAAAGGGAGAAAAATAATTTTTATCTTAGTTCAGATCACTTAGTGCTTTCTTGACAAACTGTATAAAGCAGTTTATCTATACTGTATAAATTTCAGCCATAACATCAGTGAGTCCTCCTGAAATTGGACTACGAAACCCAAACATTGTGCGGGAAGAATGCATCATAGCAGAAATTCACCAAGTCACCTGGACAGCAAGGGCCCGGGGCTAATGCCAAAGACTCAGTGAGTAGATTCTTCAGTGATCAAGTAACCTGCCGAAGCTCAGATCCTTGTAGATGAGATGGGAGGCGAGTAAAAAAGGAGACTAAGAATTATTGCTTGAACAACAGAAACATTTAAGAGACTTATGTCAGTGTTAAGGAGCATATGCTCCTTAATTTATGTCAGCTGTACTGTGACAGGAGAGAAATAAGTTTGTCCTGATAAATTTAAGCTAATTTGTAGCTTAAAGACCCAAACAGCCACCAAAAATATTGTTTTTTTCAGGTTCTGGAATGCTGTGGTCTTCAGTGGACAGGTCACCTTCAGGGTGTGTGAGTGACTTTCAAAGAAACAATTTGAGCCTTGGAAAGCAAGAGTGAGGTTATCTGATCTAGTCTTCCCTATGATGTCACTGACAGGCACTTCTGCTCTTCTTGGACTTACAAGGGGAGAACTCTTTACCCCAGGATGTGAAACACTCTGCTGTGAATAGGTTTAGGTGCTGAGTCAAATCTTAAATGATTGTCTCTGCTGACCCTTTGAATGGGAAGCATGGCTTGGTCCTTCTGTGATAAAGCTGTCTTCTATGCTGTCAACACAAACCAAATGTAATGCATATAACACATAACACGGAGGATTATAACAAAAGACTGGGCACTCCTGACACGATTGCATTAGCTGTGTCCTGGGGAGAATGAGTGAGGGGAATGGCTTTTGTCAAAAGGAACATGGTGTTCCTCGCACCATGATGGCACAGGCTAACTATAAAGAAGAGGTTTCGTTTGTTCACAAATTCCACTGCTTCTGAAGGGAGCACAGTATCTAGGCAGGACCCATCTGGGCTGTTTCCCCTCAGCGTGGGTAGCAATGGCAGGATTGTCGAGGAAAGACTATCACAGAATAGGAAGACAAGGACTTGCCCTTCTGAGGGCCCTCCCACTGGGTTCCACCTCCTTAAATTCCCACTCCCACCTCAATGAAGATGAAGCCTCTAACACGAAATGTTGGGGGACACAGCTACATTCAAACCATAGTCTCAGAATGGCCATAAAAACCCATTAAAATAACTGGTCAAGAGAACAGAATAGGGTGGAGACCTAACGTCCCAGTTAGGTCAAGTCAATCAGCTGACCATGAGACCACCTTAAGCTGTGTTAGAGTAAGTTTCCTTTAATGAGATACTGTACCCCCCCACTGCACCCCACCCCACCCCTGGTGAAGCCAGCAGGAGGTCCAGCTGCTGCTTCTTGCCTTTCTGGGGGCAGAGTCAGAATAGCACAAGTTTTTCTCTTCCTTTTTCCCATCTCTTTCTTTTGGATGTTGACCAAAACCTGAGTATCATTTTTCTGATACTTTGGGCTTCCTTATTTTTCACCAACACTGCCATGTGGATGCTTGTCTGCCCTCCATGCTGGCTTAAATGGTGTGACATTTTTCTTTTTCTCCATTAACCTTTTCTGGGCTGCTGCTAAGAGTTACAGCTTGCCTGACATGAGGGGTTTTTTTGTTGTTGGTGTTTGTTATTTCTTTATTTTTCTCTAATAAAACTGTCCTCAGACTTCTTTTTGAGTCTGCAGGGTGGCAGATCTACAGAGTTATTACCAAGTAGATCACTATGTTTTCAAGGAATTCCTAGACTCGACTTGAAAAAAGTATTATTATATGTTATATCCAGATACTTCTTAAATGATCGGCACTAATTGCCTTCATGATGTTAGGTAAAATCACCAAAGTTAAAATAATGTTCCTAAGATAATGACAAACACGAAAATTAAATTTAAAATGAGATTTAATATGACAATATGACTTTCTCGAAACAATAAATCTCACTAAATTTATCACTATCCATGTGTTTTCTACTTCTGGCCCGATATTTATTGCCAAGGTGAATTACCTTGGTGAATGCTTGGAACTAACTAAAGGCTGGGACCCAGGGCTGAGATGCCTATTAACGTATCAAAGCAGACACAGGCCATCAGGCTCTCCCAGGTCTCTAGTAACTATCCCAGAGTCCTGACTGTCCTCAGCACTTCTCACCCACACCCACCCCACCCTAAGCCTCTCCAGCCCCTGCCCTTCACTCCCCTTCCCCCAGTTCCTCTTTCCTCTATAAAACAGCCCTTTTGGCCATGTTCTGACTGGATCCTCAGTTCCTCTCATTCTCTATTTTCTTCCCTCTCTCTTGCCTTCCCCTTCTCTCTCCTCCCATGGCCCAGTCTATTCTGCTGACCATGTTCACTCTGGACTCTTCCAGATGCTTCTGGCTGTTCTCTCCCTCACATCTCCAATAAAAACCTCCTCCTCAACCATCCCTAGGCATGGTCCTGCCCTCCTTTCATTCACTAAATAGAATGGTTTTTCTTATAGTTGACTAGGGTTTTAAAATCCACCGTAGAATAGTAAACCTCATGACTCAAACAAATCACCTGAGCATTGACCTCTAGTAAAATTAGGAGGCGTTTTTCTTCTTCCTTGTAAATCCTGTGTAAGAGCCAAAGTCAACCTGCAAGCCCCATTTCCCCAAGGACAAGGTAACTTCCTGGAATGCTGAGAGTTGTAGTTTGGGGGAAGTAAATTTGTTATTTCCCACAGGTTTTCACTCCCCTAAACAAGTTTGTTTGCCTAGACCAGACGAGCTTGATCACATGGAGGCAGGAGGTACGAAGGCAGAGAATACATAAGGATGTATCCTTGCCCTGATTGACCTGATGGGAAATGCAATGAATTGTAAGTTTTGCCTTTTTCAGACCCTGCAAAATATGATCCCCAGGACCACTCCCGGGGATCTCAGAGTGGGCCTGACCAATGTCATCCTGGTCAGTATGTAATTAAAGCCTGCTTCAAATTTGCTCAGAATCATGGAACTGGTTTTTCTTTCTCAAATCTCAGGATTAACACCTGTACAGCATGCTCTTGGACTTGCTCGTGATGGAGACAAAGCTCTCCCACACTGGAGACATTGAAAGTGATTGGTGTCTCTGTACTTGAACCTGGCTGGACTGCGGGTTGGTTCTGCTGACTTCTAACTTGGACAAGTGAAGGAACAAAGTCCCAAAGCTTCAAGAATCTTCAGAATCAGAACCACCAAGGTTCTCACATGACACAGTGCCTTAGGGTTTCTGTTGCTGTGAAGAGACACCATGACCATAGCAACACTTAGGAAGGAAAACATTTAGCTGAGGTGGCAGTTTACAGTTTCAGAGGTTCAGTCCATTATCACTGTTGGGGTCCTGGAGAAGTCCCACAAAAGACCACCACCCACATAAGCAATTAGCAAGAGCGTTTATTATATCACATGCATGTGGGGTCGCTCACCTGTACAAAATGGCTGTGACCTTGAGGTGGACGTGCAGGCTCCTTTTAAGCACAGCTAAGGGGAGCTCCTAGAGCAGTTAGATCATTTTATCTATGATTGGATGAAGCAAGTGGCAATTATATTAGTACATTCTTAATTGGCTAGTGATGTGGGATGTCTTTCTGTCTATGCATTGCTTTTATTGGTTGAGGACTAAAGCTGTTTTAGCCAGTGGACAGGCAAAATATAGCTAGGCAGGAAGTCCAAACAAAGATACAGAGAGAGAGAGAGAGAGAGAGAGAGACGGAAGAGTCGGAAGATGCCATGTTGCCTCTGGGGAACACAAGATGTGAGGTAGCATAACAAACCGTGAGCCCCATGATAAAAATGTAAACTAATAGAAATTGGTTAGTTTATAGTTAGAGCTAGCCAGCTAGCCAGTAAGAAGCCTGAGCCACTGGCCAAACAAGTGTAACTGATATTAAGCCTCTGAGTGGTTATTCTGGAACAAACAGGCGGGGAGAAACTGGTCCATTGAGATCAGGTGAAAAGACTCCATCTACAGACTAGGGCCATAGCTTTTTCATTTTGCGGCAGGCCTGGACAAGTCCCAGGCTTTGTCCTTATTTGGTTATTACCTTAAACTGCTGTGAGGCTGTGGTGGGGACTGTCTCAGGCCTAATATACCTTGGGCTGCTGTCAGGGGTGTTAAAGATTGATTGTCCTTTGTTCTTGGCTTCCTCAGAAATGGCCTGCTCAATTTCAAGAAGCAGGAACTGAAGCCTAATTCTTAACTGAGTTCTTTGGAGCCTCTCATGATACTTACCAGGCCTTTTCAATCATCGTGGCAGGGAGCATGGTGTTGTGCAGGCAGACAGGGTGCTGGAGCTTTGAGTCCTGTTGGCAGAGGCTATACATTCATTCCCAGACGCCCAGACCCGACATAATCACACAGAAGCGATATTATTTGCAATACTGTTTGGCCAATAGCTTGAGAGTATTTCTAGCTAGTTCTTATATCCTAAACTAAACCATCTCCATTAATCTGTGCATCACCACCAGGTCGTGACCTACCAGCAAAGTTTCAACAGACTCTAGTGGAGGCATCTGTCTCCTGCGAGCAGCTACATGGCTTCTCCCTGACTCTGCCTATTCTCTCTCTACATCTCTTTGAATTTCCTGCCTGGCTATACTCTGTTAAGCCATTGGCCGAAAGCAGCTTTATTCATTAACCAATAAAGCAACAAACATACAGAAGGACGTTGCACACCAGAGTCCTACGTCTTATAGGCTACAGGAAGTCAGCTGTCTGACTGGGCATGACTTGGACATATATGAGACCTCACAGCTTACCTCCATAGTGACACACTCCCTCTAATAAGACCACACCTACTCCAACAAGGCCACACCTCCTAATAGTGCCACTCCCTTTGGGGGCCATTTTATTTTTCAAATCACCACACACAGAAACAGAAAGTACGTCTGAAGAAGTGTATCACAGCCCTGCACACTGCCCTCCTTGCTCAGAATTGCATTGCTATAGATGTTGTCATCTGATGCAAAAATCTGAAAGGGTTTAGACCCTGGACAATGGAATTAAAGGGGAGTTTTGTGATCCCTAGGCTCTTACAGTGTGAAAGGTGCAGCTTTTCCTGGCATCCGCTCATCCCAGTGTCGATGCATTAGTGATGGCTGTGAAGGCTGCCAGATCCCGAAAAGAATGTAAATGTGAAATTATGTGTATTTCTGTAATCTGCTGAGTGTTTTACGATATCTCCTCTCGCTCCCTGCTGAATTTGAAGGCATGAAGTATGTTTTACTTCTAGGAATCCTTTGAAATTGCTAATTGCTGTGTTCCAGACAGGCACACAGGCCCTCAATAGCCAAACTACATTAATCAAACATCCCACACCCAGACATGCTGAATCAATAAGGGATTCACAGCGTGGCTGTAAAAGAGCAGCTGCAGCTAATAGGGTGGCTTCTGAGACAACACAAGGATAATACATCCTCGCAAAGGAGATAACACGGAAAGCACAGGCCGTGAAATTTCCCACATTCCTTCCACGTCCTTATTGGTGGATTAGATTTTCCTTCTTAATTTTTTAAAGATGCATAGAAAACTCAAAAGAAGTTAGGCAGATCACAACAGGCAGATACACAGGGAAAAGAAGCCGTAGGTGCACTAATGCTTAAAATGACCAACTTCTTGCTTCTTCCCCACCCCATCCCTAAGATGTAGACTTGGTGCCCCTCCCCTTGGATTTTCAAATCTCCCACCAGGGGTCCTCTAGTCAATTTCCTTTTTTTTTTTAAAAAAAAATCTGGATTATCTAACCCCCCACATTAACCCAAACCAAGTCTTGGCAGAAAGGGAATTCATCTTACACCTAAACTCTGCCAGAGAAGCTAAAACACCAGCCCTCAGGTCCCCTCCCCACTCTGGGAAACCCATCTCTTTATTACTAGAAGAGATGGTGGTAGAATCCATCTCCCAAAAGAAGCCCTTCGTCACTGCGCTGGCAAAGTGGGAAGAGAGAATCTCAATGGAGGGAGTGTCTGCATTAGATTGCCTATAGACTAGCCTGTCAGGTTTGTTGATGATTGATATGCGAGGTGCCATCCCTGGGCAGGTGTTCCTCAGCCTGAGAGGAAAGCAACTGGGCAAGCCATAAGAAGCACCAACTACCAGTGTTCCTCTGTGGTCCCTGCTGAAGGTCCCGCCTCCTCCAGGTTCTTGCCTTCCTTGAGTTCCAGCCTTAGTGATAGCCTGTGATTGGAACTCTTTCCTCCCCAGTTGCTTTGGGTCATGGTCTTCATCACAGTAGTAGAAAGCAAACTGGGACACCTTCTCCAAGAAAGGCATAGGAGTGAAGCAGGTCCCGAGACCTGCTTAGTGTGGATCCCACTCTAAATCCCAGGTCACAGATGGGGAAACCACTCATGGTCATTGCCCAGATAGCCTTCTGTGGATGAGAGGGCTGTTTAAGTGGGAGGATCAAGAGCTCCTCAGCCAGCTATGTGAATATTTGGAGTTGTTTTTTTAATTAAGTTATTTGCTTGGTTTTTTGTTTTGTTTTGTTTTGTTTTTAATTAAAAAGGCGCTAGGTTTTGTTCCTCTTTTGGAATTATAATCAACATCTTTGAGTCATGCTTCCTAAGGTCAGTTTTTGATCCAACTAGCTGTAGTTATTCAGACTCAACAACAGCAGAGAGGACCTGAGAGTTGAGGAGACTTACAAGAAGGAAAGGGTGTAACCACTGAGTGACTCTTGTCTGTTATTAAACATGACACATTTGCCGTTTTTCTCTAGTTAATGGCTGGCTCTGTAATCGCAGCTGCTTTGGAAATCCTGTGATTGATGCTGCTGCTGTCCAAAGCCCCAGTCAGTAAAATACAATGCTTTCTCACTCCTTTCTAACTGCAGAAGACGGTACTAAACATGCAAAATAGCTAGTCAGCAATGTTCAAACGTAAGCCTACCCTGGATTATTTAGTCCTGTTTTATCAAAAAGTTCAACATGGCTACATTTCACATGGTTATACAAGCCACATGTTGGTGGTTCATACCTGTGATCCCAACAGGAGAGGAGTACTAGTCTTGGTCATGATCTGAGGTGGTTACTAGATAACAGTGCCTTTCGTGACGAGATTGCTTTTAGAGAGTCTCAGAATGAGGATTGGGAGACAATGAAAATAATACATTATTTAGCAGAACATTATGGTATATCTACATGGTTGAAAATAGGGAGTAGAGCTCAGCGTAGTAACCTAGTCAGAACTGATACTATGTATCGAGAGCGGCTGAGCCTTAGTACTCTCTCAGGATCCAGAACAGGACTTCTACAACAAGCGAAGATTGGATTGGGAATGGAACCTGAGGGGTAAATCAAAATGACTGACTTAGGCACATTTTACCTGCATGTTTCTTTATTCCTTAGGGGAAGATGAAAGAAGGGAAAAGAAGAAGCATAGGGGCATAAGGGCAAAACATCAGCCATAGGGTAAGGAATAAGGCTAAGGGTAAAGAAAGGGGGTGGTTGCCACAAAACTTACAGTATATATAGGCATAGAGACAAGCTAACAGTCCCATAGGCGGTAACAATAGTATTAAGCATGCATTTTCACAGTGTCACAAGAAACCGGTGGCTTGGCAAAATGGTACCTTATATCTCAGACGGGGCAGTATGAAGTCCCCTCTGGCTGGGAACACAGCCTTGGCTAACCTGCAGGCTTGACTTGCATTACCATCTAGCTGGTTGAGTTAAAAGGAATCTCTTCTGGGGACCTTGCTTTTGACTCCAGCAGGGTACCCAGCTGAGAATTTTTCTCTCTGAAGCTGGTTTTAACAACTTAGGCCTTTTCCCTGTATAAACAGTTAATTTCCTGGGCTTCATAGTGTGGGGCAGGTATCTGGTTGTCCTACAGGAAAGGTCAGGTCTATACACTAATACTCTGCAGGGATACTACGGAAGAGAGAAATGGCATGATTTCACAAGATTTCTACAGAATTGACAGTGACTTATCCAAAGGACTGGTGTCCCCGCAGCTCCGCAAAAACGGGTTCTCCAGGTAGAGTGTACGTGCACACTTCCCATGGATAGTCAGCTTACATTGACTGTGTAATATTGTGGGCTCACCACAGATATGTAGGATGTAGATGAAGCTGTCTAGGGGGTGTATAGATAGATGTAAGTGTATACACGGCTTTAGCTGGGTAGCAACAACATTGCTAGAAGTATACGTCACTTATTTAATATTGGGATGAGCCATTGATAAAGGTAGAGACATTGAGACAAAAACACCAAGGGTCTGAGGACACAGAAGCAAATAAAAGCTTTAAAAGATCTCCATAGGCATTGTTACTTGAGAGCATCAGGATCTTTCAGTAGGGAAGTTCCTTTTGCCTGGACTTAACTATCAATCTTTATGTAGAAGGAAGTGACGGAACAGCTTCTCACATCTCTAGTCCAGGAGCAACTGTGAAGTCCAACCGCCTTATGGAACCCAGCTTCTCAAAAAGTCATGCTGGTCACAGGATAAACATTGCTTTCGTTTCCCGTTGACTGCAGGACCCTGGTAGGAATGTTAAAGCATCTTTTAAGATCACCAGGGCAGCTGTGCTTGATGACACCACTTTAGAGTTGGTCTGCTACCCGATTGGGAATTTAGTAGCAAAAATGTGGACATCACGGTCATCTAAATCTTGACTACTGTTGTGAGCCTGGGTTTTGCTTATAGGTCATGTTGGGTGAACGTTATCTTTCTGACTAATCCGAAGCTGGAGCAGAGAGCATGTGTTTCATCATAACGTTTTATTTTGGTATAACTATATATTCACCTTGACTCTTCCTGAGTTCAGTGCATCCTTTACCCAGTTTCTCTAATGATGATATCTTGTTATGCTGTATCACCACCAGTCTATTGACCTTAGTGCTGCTCCCCTGCCGTCTGTCACTTTTGCTATGACACAAGCAACCTAAGGCAGGAAGGGTTGACTCTGCTCATGGTTTGGAAGCACAGTCCATCATGGCAGGAAAGGCATGACAGTGGCTGTGGCAACAGGAGTAGAGAAAGAGGCGGTTATGTTGTTTCAAAAGGCAGTTAAGAAGCAAAGGGTTAGTCTGGAAACCATTGCTAGCTTATAAGACACTTTAGCCCTGTCTCCATGGCTGCCAACTAGGCCCTGTGTCTGGAAGACCTCAAAAACCTCCCAAAGTAGCATCTGGGGGCCAAGTGTTCAAACACGTGAGATGGTGAGATATTTTATAGTCAAACCATGACACCAGTCTTACTCAGTTTCCCCATTTCACAGGTACTCAGTTGTGTGTATGGAGGGCAGAAGGACAATTTTATTCACTTGTGTAACCCATTGTAAGGTGAGCATCTCGGGAGGTGGGAATGTTGAAGAAGATAAACAAGAGTAACTTTGGCGCCAAGGAGATTTCAAAAGGGTTGGTGGAGATGGAGATGCCCAGCATAGGGGAACATCCAGAATCTAGCCTCTTAGAAAGTGAGGGCAGGAACTACCGAAGAAAACTGAGACTAGGAAAAAGCAGCTTCTTCGAACTGTCAGCCATGGATAGCCATGCCTGGATACCAATCAACTCGTAACATGTGGCATGCCATATCTGTATTAGTATAGTAAGTTAATCAGTAAAAGCAGAAGAGAATTACAGTCACTATCTAATTTTCAGCCAAGAAATTTCTAAATTGAGCTATTGTTATTTCTTCAACAGACAGAGCCTCATTGCCTAAAGAATTTGCTTCTAAGTTAATTGGTATACTGTTTTAAAAATCAAATTGTCAGCTCTTTTTTCAAGAAATTATCCCCACCAATAGTGAAACGTAGAATTTCAGTTCAAGGAGCAATATTAAGGCATCTTTCAAATGCTCATTTATTTGGGAGATGATGAATTAATTGGAATGCTTTAGTTCATCAGCCTCAAATATGTTCCCTGTAATTGTCTCATCAGTAATACTGCTATTCAGTGATTTTTTGTTCAAAATGCAGGGTTAAGAATGAAAATCTGCACACCATACTCCAGCGGTGAGGTTCAGGTTTGTTCTAAGTTGTACTCTGTTTTTTTTCTGCACATGATATATGTCCCAGTTTTAAAATTTTGTTTATACCCATTTATCAATAGCAGGGTTTGACATTTGCTGTCACATTCTTGGTGTCAGAATCTTTCGCCACAGTGGGGGAAGCCTGTAAGTCTCTTCTTTAGTTTGTCTCCATGATAATAGTCATCCTTTATGCCTGACTTGGAGACAACGAGAAAGGAATGACTAGAGCCGGGGAGACAGCTCACCCAGAAAGTGCTGGCAGAGGACCTAAGCTTCACCTCCAGCACGGATGTAAAAGGCCAAGCATGGTGGTTCATGGGAAGCAGAGCAGAAAGATCCCTGAGTTAGCCTAAGCAGAGAACCCCAGGTCCCGGTGAGAAGCCTTGTCTCAAAAATCAAGATGAACCGCCATCCTGAGAAACAATGGTCAAGGTTGACTTCTGGCCCCCATATAAACATGTATACTCACATACACGAACATACACACACACACACACACACACACACACACATGCACGCACACACGTGTGCGCACATGCACATGCACAAGAAATAAAACTAATTTCCCCAAGACTGCAATAGCAAATCAATATAGACTCTGTAGCAACTGGCAAAAGACATCTGCAAAAACCAGAACCACACCCACATCTGCACATGCCCCCTACCCCACCCCAAGAAATCCTAGAGACTACTTTAGCTTTACTAAATGTTGATTAAATGAAAATGGCATCTCTTACAATTAATTAGGATTGTTGGAATTGTATTAAACAAGTAAGCCCAATGAAGGACAGTGCTAGGATTAAACCCAGGGCCCCCCACACCAGCTGGCCTACAAGCCCTCTGCAACCGAGGTATGCCCCTATGCCCCAAAAGCACATTTTGAAGAATCTCTTTAAATCTTAAACTTTACTTATACAGGCCTCCATGTCCAAGACGACTTCTACAACCTGGATGTTCCTCTACACCTAAAGTTTATAGGTAGAAGCCTAATCCACAGTGCCATAGTATTAGGAGATGGAGCCTTCTTAAGAAAGCTGACCCTAACTGAACACTCACTCTCTTGTCACCTGTTGTACCCCAGGTTTCCTAATCTCCAGAACTGCGAGAGATAACTTTCTGTTGTTTATATTTTACCTAGTCTATGGTATTGTTGCTACAGCAGCCTAAAAGACTAAGACAATGCTTTTTCTCAGTATGTTTCTTCTTTGCAAGAATAATCCACACGTTGACTCATGCTTGCGACCCAAGCACGCAGAAGGTGTATTGACATGAGTGCTATGAACTTAAGGTCAGTCGGGTCTACTTAGTGAGTTCCCTTTCAACCCAGGTTATAATGTGAAAAGCCATGTATCAAATCTCAAGCAAGCAAACAAGACAATTCTAATTTTCCTCCATTTTCTTTTTTTCATTTTAGCCTGATTTTTAAAAAGGTTTTTTTATGCCCACTCATTTTTGTCAGAATAAAATATTTTTTTAAAATTAGAAGTCTATGCTAAATAAAGACAGGTAAATTGTGACATTGAAATTATTTCTATGTCATTGTGTATCCTATCCTGTGTCAAAACTTTATAGTTACTCCAGGATCAGGCAAAACAAAACCACTCCTTTCCACAGTGCAGATACTTTTGGGAACAGTATGGGCACCCAGTTAGACGTTAAAGCACTTTACTATTCAGAAAGTCCTGGCTTAATTCTGGATTTCTTTTCTAGGAAAGGAAACAATAGCAACAAAATTCTAGTGAGAAACAAGAATTGGAGAGTCCACTCCCTGGAGCCTGCTCTACCTTCTCTATAATCTTCATGAAGGTAGACTTTCTCTCATGAAACTGGGCAACAGGAGGGGTTTAAATGTTCCTCTTCTCACTGAAAAGTGGGTTTATCTGCTCTGACTTACTTCTGTGTCCCTGACAGTAAGTGTCTCTGCTGCAATAGGAGAAAAAAAACTTGAGGGATGAGGAGGGAAAAGACACAGACACAATGAACAAACTGAAAAGCACAGAGTCCAAAGTCCTGAGCCCGTATTCTGGTGTTGCTCACTTAAATTCACTTACTCAGTGTCCTCGATTAAGGAGGCCACTATTCACAGCATTCACCCATATAGCGTAGAGGGAGGGCCTCCACAGCTTGCTGCCACTTCCTTTTTTGAGAACTCACTGTTTCCTCTTCTTAGAGAGGTCAAGTGTCCCCTTGACTTTCTGTACCCCTCCATCTTGATCTATTATGGGACATACTGGACCAGTTATCAAGCTTCCTGGAAATAAACATCCCTCCCTTCTCCCTGTCTGGAAACTAGCCCAGTGCTTGTAGGTAGGCTAATATTTGAATTTACACAGGTAACCTCTTACCTGGGAGGATGCTAGCCCTTCCTGATTCTCATCTTTTGCTATTTTATTAGTCAGGTTTCTCTACAGCAACTAATAAAAGGGAGCTAACAGAATGTTCATATCATTATTAGAGGGGGTTTATAATGCTGGCTTACATAGTCAGGGACTGGATAGCCTCACAGCAGCTGCCAGCAAGCTAGAAACCAGGATAAGGCACTAGATGCTCAGGCCAGGAATCTGGATGCAGCAGAACAGAAACTAGTGATATAAGTACAGTGTTGAGACTGAAGACCTGGAAGCTCCCTGGAGAGGCTGGCGCAAGTCTGAGTTCAAAGGCTAAAGTCCGTGACTGTTGACAGCAGAAAGAAAAGAGGCACACATACTTAAGAAAAATGGAACCCATGTGCCCAGGAGAACTCCTGCTGCATTACTCTTCATTCTCTTCAGACCCATTGTCAGTGCAACTGTCTCTAGAAACTGAATATGGAAATTACAAAATAATCCCCAACTAGTTCAGAATTGAGTATAATAAAGGGTTATTTATTTAGGGGTAGACGCACAGATCATTAGTCCTCTGCACTAACAGGGAACAGGTACCAAATCCAGAAACAGGAGAGAGAGACAGCACACTTTATGTTGGCATTTGTAGCAGAAGAGGCCCACAGACATACCAAGAACTGTGCTTTACAAATGTTTTAGGCATCTCTCAATCAAGTCAAGTTGATGTCTCAGATTGGCCATGGCCCTCAAAAATAACACTGGGCAACCCCTATTATTCTTAGCCACCATGTGCCACCCCTAACGTTCACAAAATGTCCAGATGTTATTTTAAAAATCTCCCTCGCCTTTATTTTACAAGAGCCTTTGCAAGTTCAAGCTGGGTCTTCCATGGGCTGGGAAGAATGCTCAATGGATAAAATACTTCTCATGTAACCATGAAGACCAGAGTTTAATCAGCATGCAAGACCGGCAGGCTTGATGGCCATCAGTGTTCCCAGCACTACAAAGGCTGAGAAGGGATCCCTATGGTAAGCTGGCCAGCGGGACTAGCTAGAACTGGTGCGTTCTAGGACCAAAGAGAGCCCCTAACTCAATAAACAAAGTGGAGTGGGATTGAAGAACACCTCTACCATCAACTTCAGGCCTCCAATGTATATTGCACATACATGTGCATCCACACACTTAAGAACACACATATACACAATTATTGATATATATATCATATATATGTATATATATCATATATATCATATATGTGTGTGTATATATATATATACACACACACACACATACGAACATTTTTTAAAGCTGGATGCCTCCTTAATTCCTCTACCAACATCCTTGCTGTCCTGTCCCCAAGATCTCATGAGTTCATCTCATTCTTCCCTTCCTGCGTATCCCCTCTATAGGTATGCACCCGACCACTGTCACCGCCATCAAAACATGGAGAGAACTCATCCTAGAAGCCTCAAACTATTCGACCCTGAACTGTCTTCCTATTTGGCAAACGGCTTGTACATCTGCGTGGCCTACATCCCATACCACCTACATACATTACACACAACCCAGCGCTCCACTGACAACTAGAGACAGGAGAGAATAAACACATCCTGGTACGCTTGAAACAATAGTAACTGTGGGAAAATCTAGAGTGCCGAGTTTACGTTAGCAGAACCATACCAGCATACAGCACGAGGGATCCTGGAATGTCAGGAATGACGTCTACTCAGCCCTCTCACACTGTGCAGGGCATTGCACAAATGCTTGCATTCAAAGCAGTTTATTGTTTTCTCAAGTCAGGGTTTCTCTGTGTAGCCCTGGCTGTCCTTGGAAGTTACTTTGTAGACCAGGCTGGCCTCAAACTCAAAGATCCACCTGCCTCTGCCTCCCTGAGTGCTGGGGATTAAAGGCGTGCGCCACCGCTGCCCGACTAAAGCTGTTTATTCTTTGTCAGACTCTAATGCTACCATCTTACAGGTTCAAACCATTCTGCAGGATAGAGAAGGATAAATTTTCAGTAAGGATAGAATTTAGAGCCAGATTCAAAACCTTTTGCTTAAGTTCATGGCCTCTGTCCCATTGTCCTGAATGTCTAAATTCTACAAGTATTGTGCCCTTAACTTGAGAGGGGTCTTGGTCTCAGAGTTCTCCACAACTGGCATCGGGGGGTGGGGCTCAGCAGCTGCCTTCTTGAGTAACATCAACCTGCTAAACTCCCTGAAAATCTCTTTTCCAGCATTTGCAAAATGGTGAGGAGCTGGATTCTTGGTATTGTTTAACTAAATGATAGAAATCCTTTCCAATCCTTGGTGAATCCATATCTGCTGCCTTACCGGCCACATCTTAAGACCTCTGAGATCACACTTGGTAAAGAAACTATTGAGAAACAAGTGGGCAGAAGGTCAGCACTGCTGTGGTTTTACTTTTCTGAGAAATTATGCAAATAAAACTCTACTTGTTCTTGCTAAACACTCAGGAACTTAATCTTGCCAATTATGAAGGTGTTTATCTTGTAATCTGTCCTTGCACTAATTGAATCTGAGCAAATCCTCCTGAGCTAGAGTTGATCTTCTTATTCCATAAGGAAAAATGAATGGAGTGTATTTACGATTTAACTTTTCTGATCTAATAGCCTGTGGGTCTGTTCCTGTTTTAAAAACGTAAAGATAAATTGTGGAGCATATTTGTAGGTATTTGTCAGAATCCCTGCACACAGGGGTATTTGTTCTAATGGCTTTCAGTTGATTTGGGATTCCTGAGCGTAAACATGGTCTCCCTTGATCCGATTGGCAGCAAGGTAATGAGGTATCCATACCAGAACACCTTTAATGAACAGCCATGTACTAACCTTGGTAAGTAATGTCTGCCAGAGGGGAAACAAGCACTCATTCTTATAAATAGCCACCGTCATCATGCTGATGAGCTCTTGACTCCAAAGGAAGGTGGCCTGTATGCATTAGTTTGATAAAGCTCAAGTAATAATGTTTAAATGGAAGGTCAGAAAATACGTATAAATTTAGAAAATGTTCCTGAAGCATTTGCTTGATTTTCAAACTCTCTTTTGTATTAAGAATATCCCTAGAACAGAAAACCAAGGCATGGATATGCAGCTAAAATTGATGTGACTCTGAGTTCACCACCTCCTAATGAATATACGATTTTCCTTTTAAGAAATACTTGAGCCAGTTATGGTGGTAAATGCTTTTAATTCCTGCACTCAGGAGGCAGAGGCTGGCAGATCTCTGAGTATGGGGCAAGTCTATCTACAGACTGGGTTCCAGAGCAGCAAGACCTACATAGAAAATCCTTGTCTTGAAAATTTTAAAAAGAAAAGAAAAGAAATATTTGAATACGTTTAATTCCAATCAGACGGTGATAAGGTTTGGGTACATGGACAATTTGGCAGGAAAGCTTTTGTCTCTAGAGTAATTCAGCTTTATTTACTGGGTGTCTGCAACAGGCTTGAATATAAGAATATAACAGGCACCAAAAGAGACTGCAAACACCAAAAACAGCTGCCATTCTCAGAGGCTACCTTCCTGCAGAGTTTGTGAGAAGGGTAGCTGGCGATGATGATAAAAATGACCATTAATAATCATAAATACCCTCGTTGGTAAAAAGGATGAAATCTTCATGAAATTCCAGGTGGAAATTGCTCTTTGATTGGGGCAAACTTGGAAAACTTTGAGAAGAAAAGAATAAGATGAAGGTAGAGAGTCAGAAAAAAAAATCTAAATAAGGGAAGGGAGGCAAAGAGACAAGGCATGGCCATTGGAAGGCTAGAGTGTAACATAAGGTCAGAGGCCAAGGCAGAAAACCAAGCCCACTGGAGCCAGCCCAGGAGACCTGGGATTCAATGAAGAAATTTACATTCACCTTGGGGCACCATGGCCTCCCTTACATGAAGGCAAGCCCATCAGGTCCCTGCTAGAGAAAAATAAATGAACAAAAAGTAGAGGCCCAGACAACAGTTCAGGGGTGAGCTTTTTTCAAGAGTGATGGTTTATTGATGGGTTCTGAGCTAGATCAGTGTTCCTGAGAGTAGAGCATAAGGAAGGGATGTAGGAACTCTTTCTCAGAAGGTGTCATGAGGGGCCTGACAAGAGATGATCCAGAGCAAAATGGGGAAGGATCAAAATGAAAATGAAAAATTTTAAGCCTCTATGCCTAGTAGAATATTGGTTCTGTTAGCAAAATTAGTACAAAGATAGAATGAACATTTAAGTTCTTATTGTGATCCTGACAAATCCATTCTCGCTCCTTACAACTACTATTTATGTGCATTTGAACATGTATGTGACAGAAATGCTTTTTTCCTTTGATACATGTGGAATTATGAAGTATTTTTCTCAGGATGCCTTTATATGGTAGGGCTTTAAGAGCCCACTGAGAGATGAAAACATTCAGTAGCATTTTGTATATTAAAATACAGAAACAGAATCAACAATTAGTCTTCCATTGGAAACACTGTCTTTTATCATGATATAATTATTGCCAGAAGTTCTAGTTGTTCAGAAATCCCTAGCCAATAAAGAAAAGAAATTCTGGAGTTACATCAAGCAACCAAATAGGAAAGAAATGGCTTCTTAAGAAACTTCAGGGTCAACAGGGGAAAAATCTGACTCTGTATGACTTAAATGTTTCTGAGCACATATAAAACTCTTGGAGATGGAAAAGTTCCCAGACTGGTTAAATTGCCTATATAATTAAATGACAACATTTCCTGTTCTTCAATGGTTCTGTGGGCATCCTGGTTCTTCGATGAGGTTCCTTATGACCTCCAGATGGCAGAAGCAATTCTACATATCATCTCTTTTACTTAGAAACACAAAAGAGCCATGTCTTCTTATTCTTGCTAGATTATGTGTCTTGTCTTGTTTTAAAGAAAGGGATCTTTCTTATAAGTACAGCCAGCAAAGTTCCTTCATAGCTCATCTCTAAACTAAATGAAAAACCCAACCCTAGGTGAGTCACTGCCTTCCAGCGATCCTTAGGGTGACTGTCTCCAACTGGCTCAAAAATTTCCATCTCAGACCCATAAAGTATTTACCATTGTTAGATCCCAGGCATTGTATGTGTCCAGAAATGACAGTGTTGGCTTAATTCAAGCTGGACTATAGAAGAATTTCTGGCAGTAAAATATAAGCCTGTGTTCCTCAGGAACTTCTGAACTGGTTCCCACCCACCAAAGAGAGTCCTTGGCCCTGCCTCTAGCAGGAGAGACAGTGACATTAAGCTATGGTTGCACATCAAAGCCCAGGTTGCCCTCCAGGCTCCCAGATCCGTATTCATGAGTACCTGTTGTGCTGTTATTCCCACAGCAGCCTCTTGATGGTTTTCCCTTTCCCCACTGCTCCTGCAGTATGCTAACTCCTAGGCTGTTCCTGATTCCATGCCCCATCCCCAAGGTTTTTCCTGCCTGCCCTCTGCCCCATCCATTCTTTCCCACTGTTCTCTTTTCTCTCACAAATAGCCCTATCCATGTCTAGTCTGTTCTTCCTTCCCTGTTCTGAACTCTTCCAGATGCCTCTGGGTATTTTTTCTCTTATCTATAATACAAACCTCCCCACTACCCATGGAGCAGACCTCTCAGTGTGTTCTGTACTATGTCCCTTGCATGCACCTGTGGATCTATCTAATTTTCTCTTTATGTTTCTCTATCTCTTAGGCTTATCTTTCATACTAAGAATGGTGATCCATGTCTATGGTCTGTAATAAACGCACAGACAGCTGAATTCTTCATATGTTCTAGTTAAGATGTGTGCTGTTTCCAATGTGCCAATATAATGGATTTATCACTAGGTCACATAAACCTCTTGACAAAATCATGCTAAAACACTCAAACCAAATTGGCCACACACCTACCTTTGCCTAGCAAGCTGACAGGGCACTCCATTCTGGAGTCTCAATTCACAAGGCCACAAACAAATGGGCTATCTGTTGCTTGTATTATTTTCCATTCTTTTCTATGTGTGTTCTTGTATATCAATATAAAATACATGTGCATGTGTGTCTACCTTAATCAAAATATGCTATCATAGCAAAGATAATATAGCTATTACCATTTGAATTCATTCAGCACATGTTGTTGGTTGCTTATGAATGTGTATGGTAGGCACTGTCCTGATTATTAGAAGTGTGGCAGTTAGGAAGTCAAAGTCCCTGCTCTTCCGGAGCATATGATCTAGTCAGCACAGGTAGTAAGTACACAGTCAATTAAATGATGTAATCTCAGAAAGTAGGCAAGTGGTATGAAAAAACAAGTCAGTGTGATTGTGCAGTGAGAACAGCAATGATAACCTGTTACATTTATTCTACACACGCATACACACAAAACACACTGTATGTAAACTTGTACAGAATTTTTACTAAAAGCATTGTCTAGATGAGCATGCATCCCCAGAGAAATTCCCTTTGAATCAGGGATTTTGATTTATAATGATAACAAAGGAATTAAATTTGATGAGTCTTCAAAGCATCCAACAAGTGTTTGTCGGACACCAGTTGTCTAAACAGGCTTGCTTCCAGGCACTAGAGATATAGTGTCTGACAAAAAATAAGAATTCTTCCCTCAAGTAGATGACATTTTAAGAGACAGGAAAGCAATAGACAAAAAGATCTATATTTACATTGGATGTGGTAAGTGCTAGGGCAGATAGTGATGCAGGACAAAGAGAAAAAGAAGGTGGGTAGGGCCGGTTTCTAGTTCATCTGTGGCCTTGATAATAGAAATACATACAAACACATTGGAAAAGATAATGGACGGGGTTTTCTGGGAATACCAGGAATCCAGTGTGAGCCAGTTGAAAGAAGAACGTGTGACAATAAGGCAGGCAAGAGTGGGGGGGACAGATATCACAGGGACTCCTCAGCAATGATAAGATCTATTACACTGATCTGAGAGATAATGTAAACCCTTGAGGGTTTTGGTCATCTGTGAGGCATGATCTAGAAAATCTGTAAATGGGGAAATTTCTTACGTAATAAAGCCCAAAGATGAAAATAAAATCATGTTGGGTAATGTTTCTGGCCATTGTTCAGCTGGCCCTAGGATATCTATCACCTTTGAAGTCCAGACCTCTGCCTTTGCCTGGACTGGATACAGAGTCTTGGTGGGAGACACCATTCTGTGCATTCCGGCACTGGCTTTGGTAATGCACTGCATGTAGGCATCTGTTACTCATTTAGCAGCTCAGAACTCCAGACCCTTTCCAGTAAGAAGTGTACGGCAGACCTGTCATCTTGTCTACCCAGGTGGCTGAGGCGGAAAGATTACAAGTTCAAGTGCTGCTTGAGCAACTTAATAAGCCCCTGCCTCACACATACAGAAGAGAGCTAGTGAGATGGACCCATGGGAGAGAGAGTGCTTACCTAGCTTGTCAAGCCCTAGGTTCGATTCCTACAATCACACAAATATAACAAATGAAGCCTCTTTCCTGTGTTTGATAAATCCCCTGAACCAACCTGTCACTCTAGAAGTTGAGAATTGCTGTTACTCTCTTAGCTCCCTTGTGTCTCAGACCTGCTTCACAAACAAGACAGACCTTCCCCCAGAGTCTGAGAAGGACAGTGACCCGAGAAGCAGGTGTTTGTCCTTATGAAGACTGGAGTGATGGTGCTGAGATAGCAGTGGTGGCTCTGCCCTATGCTAGCATGTCATGTGTGATGGCAGTGGTATATGTTCTGGGGCTTACCCTCAGCCCTGTTCAGGTCA
>JAQHUG010000286.1:1241698-1258405 GCA_028555095.1 Dicrostonyx torquatus
AATTATTCTTTGTGTCATGTTAAACAGTCTTTCACCTTCTCCCCCTTCCTTTTGTATTGAGGTATAAAAAGCATATGAAAAATAAACACAGGCAAACTCAGAACAGTGGACTGAGTATTCAGTATCCACTGAGTTTCCCTCCCAGTACTATTCTGTGTCTCTGTGATTCTTTCTTATCCCTGTTCCTCCTACCTAACATTTCTAATCCATACACCCCTACCCTGGAACGCACAAACCTGCCATGACAGGACCATGGCAGAAATCACCCCAAAAAGGTGGCTTATGACATTTTGATTTCCAATACCCTGTAATGGTAAAAGTAAAATGTTGCAGACCCCCAAGTGGCTGCAGTGGGCAGTAGGCCATGAGACCACGCCGCAGGTCCCCAAAGTGGTATAAGGCAGCAGGTCCGGAGAGCAGCCAGTCCCAGGCAGGGATGGCACAGTTCCCCAAGTTACTGCAGTATAAGGGGCATAAGGGGCAGCAAGTCCCAGGCAGGGAGCTGTGGTGGTGGGTGATAGACCTCAACAGGGCAGCTGTCCCAATAGGAGAGACAGAAGGATGGGCACGCCATGAGACCACATGGCAGGTCTCCAAAGGTGGCTAGTCCTGGGCAGGGAGCCATGCAGTGGAAGAGAGACAGATGGATAGGCACACAATACAGAGTGAAGTTGGATATTTATTTAGTGGGTTATGGAGGGGAAAGGAGAGAAGGGGAGAAGAGCACAGAGAGAGAGAGAGAGAGAGAGAGAGAGAGAGAGTTATGGGTGAGTGGAAGGGGAAAAGTAGGAAGAAGAGCAACACAGAAGCTGCCTCTTCAAGGGGGGGAAATGAAAGGACTCAGGCTGGAAGCTAAAGATCAGCTTGCCTCAGTGAACTGGGGAGGGAGTGGGTGTGGCTTGTCTCCTAAAAAGACAGAGCAGACCATTACACACCCCTTATCCCTTATTCTAGTTCACATTTGGAATTGTTGCCTTCTTCTCTAGTCTAAGTTAGTCTCCCTACTGTAAGTACCACTGAAACTTCAGCTAGAATAATGTACCTGTTCACAAGCCTATCTGCCCTTCAGCATTGGGACTCTATGATGAGAGAGATGGGTCTGAGGTGATGCATTTCACGTCCGAATTCATACCCGCTCACAGTAAATGAATTTTAGCTAAGTAAGTGAAATAAGCAGGCAGTCTACATTCTGTGTCTGATTAAATGTATGCTTAGTTATCTCAAGGTTCCATCATGATTAAACAGACAGAACACACTAAAATCCCCAAAGTCAAATGGACTTAGTTTTGCTTTTGTTTTTATTCAGTTGTAGAGAGATAGAGCTTAATAAATAATGCAAGAGACAAATTTAATAAATAATGGCACCTTCCTTACATAGGAACACCTCTGCAGCACACATGGCATATTCCAAACATCTCACCGACCTCCACTGTATTCTTGGGATGATTTGGAGGGGCAGACAGATGGCTCATCTGACAAAGTACTTGCTGTGAAAGCATGAAGACCCATGTTTAGATCCCTAGCTCCCTGTTAAAGCTGGCTACCCGGACAGTATCTATAACCCCAGCATGAGGGGAGGTGGAGACAGGTGGTCCCTAAGGCTCACTGGCCAGCCTGCCCTGCCAGCTGATGGACTCCATGTTCTGAAAGACCCCTAGAGTGGTGAGACTCTCACTGAAGTCTCGGGATAACACGACCCCCGCCTCTGTGAACTCATGAGAGACCGTTCTTGCTGCAATCACACAAGGTTTATTGACAGGACAGGAACCAGTGCTCTGGGGCTGAAACTCATTTCCCACACCGGGGTAGAGGAGTTTGACCCTGAGTAGCTGGGAGAGGGGTTATTTAGGGAAAGAAACCGCAGCCCAAAGAGGGTAGGGAGGGCATCATTGGAAAATTCCGAAAATACCAGTGATCATTGGAAAACTCCAAAAAAAAAAAACCAGTGATAATCACAAGGGGGTAACTCCCCGTTTCTCAAGATTATTCTCAAGATTATAATCTAACTTTATGGTCAGCTAGTTCCTGGAACAGAGTCACTGAACTGGCTAACCTAGATTTTTGGTTCTTCTCTCCCTGCTAGATTTTTGGCTCTATTTTTTCTGCTAGAAAGGTCTGGATTTATTTGGGTCTTTCAGTTCAATTAGAGATCCTGTATAAAATAACAGCAATAACAATTTTATGAAGAAATGGTGGAAGGCACCTGATATTTACATCTGGCTGCTCAAACACATGTGTGTGGGGGGAAGAAATTCTTTCATCCCAAAGTATTTCTGTTCTCATCTTCCTTGAAACCACCTGAATTCGGGAGCCCTAGAGCTTTTTGTGTCTATTAAAATTATATGTATATTTCCCTCTTCTCTCAGATAGCATTTTCTCGGCCTCCATTGCTGTAAGAGAGGAAAGAATTTTGTAAAGCCCTACCCAGATCTGAGACTTTCCTCTTTCTTCAGTAGGTCAGATTCCGTAAGTGGAACACTTCACTTGAGCTGTCCTGGGACAGCTGTTTTTCTGACTGTTAGGTCCCAGGTCCCAGAAACCAACAATGGACTGAAATAACAAAAGAAGGTGATGAAACTCATAGTTGGTGCTACCACACAATTTAACTATTCATGACATTTGCAACTTCAGGGCTGGCCATCTAAAGAGAAACATTTAACAGAGAGGCGAGGGTTTTACAAACTCACCTATCCACAGATTTATTATTTATGAATGGTTCTCCACTTAAACAGCCTGTGCTTTGACTAGTAATTGCCTCCTGCCACACTTTGGATCTCTTAAGAATTTCTAGCTTAAGGATCAGCGAGCAAATGTAACTGTTAAACCATCCTAAGTTCCCCAGAATCTCAGAGGTATAAAACATTTCAATCATGATTGTAGCCATTAATGTGAAGTGCTTGGAAACATACTTTTGATTTTGTTTTTTTATGTGTTTATTTTCTATCGAGATAGACGCATCACTGGATATGGTTCTATATTAGTTATCATTGCCGCAAAAATACCCTCAGAAGCAACTTAAGGGAGGAAGGAAGAACTTATTTGGCCTTGTGGTTTGAAGTGATGCAGTGCATCATGGGAAAGCATGGGGTGGGCAGCTCCATAACAAGAGCATGTGGCTACTTGTTGCATAGCACTGACCAGGAGGCAGAGAGACCTCCCTCTGGGACCAGGTCATAACCCAGAAAGCCTGATGCCCAGCAGTCTGCTTCCTCCAGCTAGGGACCACCAGAGTACGATGGCACACACATATAATCCCAGACTAATCTAAGAATAAGGAATTGGAGAACAACCTAGGATATGCCGTAAAAGTCAGACTCAAAACCAAACCAAACCAAAAGGTTGGAGGGAAGTATGTGAAGCCCAAACATGGGCTACATTGGAATAGGCTGATTCACCAGATTGCAATTCCTTAGAAGCTGAACTATATTTCCAGTGCTTTCTCATGTAACTATTTCAGGCCATAGTATTTCTCATGGATTGGACGTGTGCCTAATCATACAATCTGATTGCTTCAAGTATTCAGATGTGCATGGGTAATAGCAGTAATTAAATACCATATTATTATTAACTTTTCCTACTGGGATCATGTAAAATCTGTTTGCTTTTAGAAATGGTATTGGTATAATTATGTTTGATTTGAATATTCCCTTTCAGTTTGTGTGATTTCCCCATTGGAAATCCTCTCACAAATAAAATTTTATTCTGAGTCTTGTCAGTTTGCTCATTTAGTGGTCTGATGAATTGTATTATGGTAACATGCTTTCTAATATAAAAGATTGTATTGGCCATAACCACTGTACCACTTTACATCTTACCCAGGTTGAGGGACTCTGGAATGGTGAGAATTACATGTTCTACAAAGTATTAGAAACAGAACACCAAAGTCCATAGAAATATCAGGAAGAAGCTTTCTATCCAAAAGGGAGTGTGAGCTATAGGAATCACTAGTTAAATATGAACTCTCTTCTGTGTGTGTGTGTGTGTGTGTATGTGTGTGCGTGTGTGTGTGCGTGCGTGCGTGCGTGTGCGTGCGTGCATGCGTGCGTGTGTGTGTGTGTGTGTGTGTGTAAATGAGTCAAATCTCAAGGAGGTCATGAGTATTAGAGTATTATTAAGGACTTATTCTTTGGCTACATGAAGAAAGCAGGAATCTAGTTATTTTAGTTTCTACTTTCTGACCTTACCACAGAGAATTGTGTTCTTGCAAGCAGAAGGTTGTCTTGATTTTCTCCCTCTCCTGAAGCACATCTCCATGGCCTGGGGACCGGCCCATAGGCATTGATGGAGAAGAGAGAAAGCCCAATATGTGTCTCTGGTTTTGTCTCTTTCCCACATTTCTAGTTAACTGTCCCTCATTCCTGATGTTGTTGTTCACACCAGCTTCTTCTCTTGTGTCTCACTTCTCCTGAGACTCACACTCATCCGGCTAGTCCATGAATCCAGCATCCTTTTTAAGGAAGCCGGATTCTGATGATCTATTAAGTAAGGTCAAAGTACTACTATTGGTGATGGAATTTCCAAGTAGTTAATAATAGGTAGCTGAGCCCTGAGAAGAGCTGAAGGAAATTTCTGAGAAGAGTTTTAACCCTTAGCATTCCCAAGTCTGCCTGTGTTTGAGTTTTACAAGTCAAAGGTCAAAGATTTAAAAATATCACATCATTTCTGTTTTGCCTATTAAACTTTCTGCCAGACCAACCCCAAATGCAATGCCCTAAAATAGATGAGCACAAGGCATTGGCCCCTCAATATATCATGCCTTGTCAATAAAACATCATTACTGGCTATAAATAACTTAGAAGGTGGTTACTGAAAAATGGCAAATCAAAGAGCTCATTTTACAGTGACAGAAATAACATTTTTAAATCAGATCAGATTGAAGCACTGACAACATTTAATAAAATGTTTCTAAGCAACAGGGTAGAAGGAAAAAAAAAGAGTTTCAACAGAGCTGACATTAACAGAATATAAAAAAGAATCCCAAAATAGCCTCCCCACCCCCTGCCTTATAGGCAATTCACTCTGCAAGGAAAAACAAACTCCTTCCCAAAACTCAGTTTATTAGACATCTTTCCAAACATTCCATGTATGGTGTTAGCATGGAAGGACCATGCCAGCAACCCAGGCTTAATAGAGGCTAGCTTGAAATACATGGAGAAGAAGCACTGCCTGAGAATGATAGTCTGAAATTCCAGACCGTGGGACACACCCTTCTGCACTCCTTGGTTATTCACACAACTTACAAACCAAGAGGAAGTTCTCGATATTCCAATACATATTCTTTGGGTCCAAGTGGGTAAGGGATTTTTGTTTTCCACTGCTAGTAACACCCTAGCTTTGCCAACCAAAAAGATTTTTTAGAGAGAAATGAGTGTTGGTAATAGACTCCAATAAGTGCTTAATAAATCCTAGTCCAGAAGGGAATGTTATCTTTTCACATCACGGTAATGCTGCAGAACCCAAACTGCTTTAATACTTAGAGATCCATTTCCCCCACCGTTGTGTCTTTGAAATGACAACTTTGTCCGTCAACAGTCTCATTACTTCAACCAGAAAGTGAGTGCAGCATGTGCGAATATCGTTTTCAAAGTCGCTCAGTCTGTAGAGAATGCTGAAGGCATACAATGGAAATTCTTGGCTCTCTTCTATACTGCAGACATACATGCAGGGGCACATTTGGCTCAAGAAGGGAAAAGGAGACCATGGTGCTGGCCATTGGTTTAGTCACAGATCAGTACCGGACAGTCTCATCTCCATCTCTGTTGGGAGTGGGTATAGGAAGTCAGAGGGGCAAGCAGATTATTTCCCTAGAGAAAAAGAAGTTATGTAGAAAAGACACATGTATTCAAATAGCCATACATATAAAAAGATTCATTTTTAAATTTTTTTATTCTATTTAGTAGTAGTAGTAGTGATAGTGGTTATGGTAGTAGAAGTAGGTTGCATTGTGTGCATGTGTGTGCATGTGTGCATGTGTGCACATGCGTGCGCGTGCATGTGTGTGCATGTGTGTGTGCGTGTGTGCTATGGCATGCATAGGGATGCGAGGGAACAGCAGTTCACTCATTCCTTCCACCACTGGGTCTCAGGAATCAACTTAGATCACTGATTTGGCCAACAAGCCCCTTACTCACCTCACTGTCTATCTTGCCAGCCCAGGATTTTAGAAATTTTACATATACACACTCACACACTGAGGTTACCTTCCTTAGTGTTATAAATAAACTCTGGTAAATTTCTTACTCTGTGATTTATTTCATCATTCACATCAAAGAGTAGATTTGCATGGACCTAGAGGACACACCAGACTTTTCACGCAAGTAGATCAAGTATATTAAATAGATGTTTCTGGGACAAGGGTTTGATTCAATGGTTTGCGTTCTTTCTGTTATTCCCATCAATTTCTAATGTATCTTAGTGAAAATGGAAAGTCATTCCAAAGTACTGAAAGACCCCCAAAGTGGCCTTAACGCTGAGGAGCCCCCAGACTCAATAACCAGGCCGTCAGAAGCAAACGCACGAGGTGGTTTATTTCACGATTGCACAACCCGGGTGCATAGCTTAGGGATAGCTAAGCACCCCGAGCATCCAGGCAAGCAAGCTTTTATAGACAAAAATCACAAGTTTCCATGAATTATAATATGGGGTACGAGTACAATTGGGATTGGTCCAGACATTTAAACCAGAGTTCAACCCAGAACGAAATTAGCATAGCTCAGCCCATCCCTGAGTACGTGACATCCAGCGGGCTATGTTTCCTGCTGACTAAGTGATATGTGACATCCTGCCTATCCCACCGTGACTCAGTTTACAATTTGATAATCATTTGCTGCAACAGGTTCTGATAACCATCTGCCTAGAAGACTGCAATTGGTCCTGGTAATCGCTAACCCTTCTGCCCAGCAGGGGAGAAAGGAAAAATCCTGCTGGTCAAACCTGTTTGTCACATTCTGCAGTTTTTCATTATCTATATTGTGAGGTTTTTTGTTTTTTTTTTTTTAAAAAACTTAATGTAGTTCCTTCTAGGCAGGATTGGTTGGGTCCTTTCAATACCACATTTAAGGTGTGTTTTGTTTTTTGGTCTTTTAGTGGTGGTGGTGGTATGTGTATGTGTGTAAAATGATTAACATAAAGTCTATACAACATTACTTCCTAAAGGCCTGAAATTAAGCTGCCAACTGTTCCTTCCCTTTTCTGACACAGTTGTTATAATATCCCCGTGGGAGTGGAGGAGACTCTGAGTTAATGTGGAAGGTGAGGATGAAGTCCTGAGTGAATGTATATTATTGATATGAACATACCCATATGTTGAGGTCAAGGACTCCCAGTCCATGTGCAAATGTTGACAGTTTGTGCAGAAAGCATCTACAATGATGTTTTACTTACATAGACCTCCTGCCAGTACCAGCCAACCACTCCTATACATAATAAAACTAGCTGAGTTTCTGGATTACATGGAAGGTGCACATCCAACTCAATTCCAGCCTTTCTGTATGTCCATCAGTCATTCTTTAGTCTCCATCATTTCCTCATTCCCTAGTAGACCCAGTCAGGATTCCAGGACCCAGACTTGCAGGACACAGAAGTGGCCCCCAACTTGTTTTAATCATAACATATATTAGATTCTACAATAAGCATACAGTGAGTGCAATATCTGAGACTAAAATTACTTCCAAGAGAAACATTCTTTTCCTCAGCTTCCATACATGAACTTTAGTCCACAGACACAGTCATGTGACATTTTGATAGTATAATGCTGTTTTCATTCAGATATAATTCTTTCATTACTGCTGCCTCCTGACTGCTTGTCATCACCATGCATGTTTAGATGCCACCCCAACATGCAGCAAAATATTAGGTCAGCTATAGTTCATGCCAGTAAAAGAATTGGGTGAACTGATACAGAAATTAAGCTCTGGTGACATTGGATTTCATCTCTGAAAGTCAAAGGGCAGAAGAATGTATTCCATGGCTCTAGATTAGGTTCTAAAATCTAGCTTTAGGTCAGTCAGAACACCCTGCAGGTCAGATCTAAATGTCAGGGCATGAGTTACTTCCATTGCTTGCTTCTTCAAGAATCGAGACCTTCAGTGATTGCTTAATAAGAGATTCAAGGACTTGAAGATGTGGCTCAGATATGGCCAAGCAAGCACAAGACCTAAGTTTGGATCTCTAAGACCCATGTGAAATCTTGGCACACAGGTGCTCTGCACTTGTGGCCCCAGAACTGGGGAATCAGAGGCAGGGGTATCCCTGGAACTTGCTAGCCATCCAGTCAGGCTGAACCACAAGCACCAAGATTAGTGAGAAACCCTTTCCCCAAAAACAACATGGAGAGCTCTTAAAGAAACCCAACATCAACCACTGACTTTTGTGGACATACACACGTATATTTGCATACAGAAGCATGTGCACAAGCACAGAGAGAGAGAGAAGGAGGGAGGAATAAAGGGAAGTGATTCAGGCATGGTGTAGAACCAAAAATAAGACAAAACAGAAATTCTGTCTCCAGGCACAAGAGAATTAGGAATAGTGAAAAAATGCTAAAAACCCACAGACAGGTTTTTAGGTCTCATCCAGCTGACAGCTAAGTTAGCACCACTCATACCACATGCACTGACATTTATGATGTGCTAAGTGGTTCTTGTTTTGCACACAAAACAAATTGAAACTCCTAGAGTTACCTCCGACTGGAATCCCTGGTCTGATCCCATCATCTGGGTGACTTAGTATATTGTGCAATGCCCAGACTGAAGCCAGACAGACCGTGCTTGAATCTACCACCAAACAGCTGTGTGACCTTAGAAAATGTAGCAATGAAGGGGATCGGGCTGTGTCCCGCCGCTCAGCTCCCGGCCACGAGCCTGCTTTTGGTTCTTGCTAGTTTATACCCGAAATAATTACACAGAAACTGTTTTTATTAAAATACTGCCCAACCCATTTGCTCTAGCCTCTTATTGGTTAACTCTCATATATTCGTTTAACCCATTTTTAATAATCTGTGTGTCACCACGAGTCATGGCTTACCGGAAAAGATTCAGCATGTTAGACCTGGCAGCTTCATAGCAGGCGGCTCTCTGACTCTGTCTCCTTCCCAACATTCTGTTCTCTTTTTCCGGCCTAAGTCCTACCCTATCAAAAGGCCAAGGCAGTTTCTTTATTAACCAATGAAAGCAACAGAAATACAGAAGGACCTTCTACACCAAGAAAAAGTTGGTCAATCTCTCTGGGACTCAATTGTTTGATCATTGATTGACCAATAAGAATCGCTACTTTGCAGGGCTGTGATGAGTGAGTGGAATTCATCATGCACTTAGTGATTGACAAAGTATTATATATTTCCAAAAGACAGTAGTGCCTGCTCTTCAAAGCCTGACTTCACAACGACCTGCTTCACAATGCTTTTTCAAGTAAATACAGCACACGTTGCCCTTGATGGTAACACCTTCTGAGACAGTCGTCATTAGGTAGTTTCATCATTGCACAAACATCATGGGGTGCATGGTGTATGCATACACAAACCTAGGTGATGTAAGCCATCACACAGTGATGCTATTACCCTTTGCGGTATGTATTGGTTGATTTTTCATAGCTATAACCAAATGCCTGTTGAAAACAACTTAAAGGATAAAAGAGTTATTTGGACTGACACCTTCAAAGGACTCCATCTTTGGTCACTTGGCCCCATGAACGTGGGCCAAGAGCATCATGGCTGTCAAAGTTGAAGGTTGAGGAGTTCTTACCTCATAGTAGACAGAAGCTATAAAGAGCCAAGACAAGTTGTCACCCCTAGGTGTAGTGGCACCTTATTTGTATTTTAATAAATAAAGGTCGCCTGAAGATCAGAGAGTAAAACAGTCCCAGTGGTCTGCCTTACAGACCAGGGAGTGGTAACAGACACCTTTAATCCCAGTAGTCACACTAGTTGCCATAGAAACTGGGCAGTACATGTCTTTAATCCCATGGTACACACCTTTAATCCCAGCCCTAGAGAGAATTATAAGATGGGAGGAGACAGCACTCAGACACAGTCTCATTCTGAGGATTTTTAGAAGCAGGATTGCCATTTGGACTGAGGTAGAGGTAAGAGCCAGTGCCTGGCTATTTTGCTTTTCTGATCTGCAGGTTGAACCCCAATTTCTCTCTCTGAGTTTTTATTAATCATGTTTCACTGGGGATATATTCTCGGTGGTCTATTTCCTCCAAGTGGACACGACCTCCTGTATTGGAGGTTTTTCAGTTGCCAAAATTATGAATCCTTCAAGAAATTAACCCACTCATTAAATTGGAGCTCTCATGGTATAGGGCACCTACCTCTGAATGCAGCCTCACAGACCTATGTAGAGTGCGTTTCACCAAGCTCCTAGGTATTTTTCAGTCTGATCAAGCTAACAGTCTTCCTTAATCTTAACCATCATACAACACTTCCTGTAACTTTTACATTTCCCCCAATTTTTAGATTTTTCAAGAACTTTTGAGGGGAGGCTGGAGAGATGGCTCAGTGGTTGAGAGTACTTACTGCTCTTCTAGAGGACCCAAGTTCAGATGCTAAGTTCAGACTCAGAACCACCTATAATTTTAGCTCCCAAGGATCCAACACCCACTTCTGGCCTTCATGGACACATTCATGCACACGCACAGATGTACACATGTATACACACACACACACAATAAATAAATAATCTTTAAAAATGGTTTTACAATTTTATAGCAATACTTAGCTTGTAACACAACCCTGTTGGTCTAATTGCATATAATTCTATATGCTGACACTCACTAAGCTTTTTCTTCTACTAAAATTTTTTAGTTTGTCTTTTCGAACTTTTTGGTAAAAACTAAAACTCTTAACTTCAGCCTACCTGAGTCAGGTTTATCCATGCATGGTTTGTGACTCAAGAGAAGAGTTTTAAGGGACTGTAACACTCTTGGAGCTGTCAACCCCTATAACAGAATCCTCTTCTGAACAGCTCTTAGAGGACCTGCCTAAGGCTATTTTACAGTTTTCTTTAAAAGTCTAAATAGAAAGAAAATACTCTAAAATGACGATTAGAAGTGTGAGGCTTAGCCGGGCGGCGGTGGCGCACGCCTTTAATCCCAGCACTCGGGAGGCAGAGGCAGGCGGATCTCTGTGAGTTCGAGACCAGCCTGGTCTACAAGAGCTAGTTCCAGGACAGGCTCCAAAGCCACAGAGAAACCCTGCCTCGAAAAACAAAACAAAACAAAACAAAACAAAAAAAGAAGTGTGAGGCTTTAGGTTCAATCTCCAGCATTGCAAACAGCATATAGTGTAACCCAGGCAGCACAGTACTAAACCCAGTAACATTGTCATCTATTGTCCAGCACAATGTATTATACATAGCTGTATTTGCTTTGCTTTTACATGACTAATGCTACAATCGGTTTGCTGGGATTGCTTCAGACATGTTTAATACACTGTAGTAAGGCACAAAAGTGTGACATCACTAAGTGATGGGAATCTTTGAACCACATTACATTCTTCAGGGACCCCGTCACAGATAAGGGCCATCACTGACAGAAATATATAGCGATGCCTATATACAGTTTAGAACCAAAGTACAGCTGATGTGTGTTAGCTGTTCATATGTAGTTCTGTGTTCTCTAAGCATGTGTGAGCCTACAAAGCATTGTTCTGTATAAAGAATCTTACCAACTTCCCCTGGCAAACATCTCCCCTTTTTCCCAGATGCCTAGGCATCCTGTTCTCTTCAAAATGTTAAGCAGATTTAGGACCATATTTTTCATGGCAGTTTTTTGAATGCCCACAGATTATTCTGACATTCCGCACATTGGGAGTTAACGTGGGTCTGGGGCTGCCTAACCCAGTAAGGACTGGCAGAAGTCTTACGTGGTCACTGATATGACTGGGTTATCAGACTGGTGTGACAGGAGAATGCATGTATGAAGCCTTAATCAGCCTTGGTGAGAGGTAGGTAGCTTGGCTGCCCACAGAAGCCACATGGCCACACTCCTCTTGGCAATCCTAACACATCTCCTTTGAAGGGTCCCAGGTCTTGTAGAACAGCCAGCCTGACTCTTTTCTCTTTCTTCTGTGTCCTCTCTGAATTCCTAACCCACAAATCTGTGAGAATAATAAAATGATTGCCTTATGCCAAGACACACATGTAAGACAGGGGTTAAGCTCTTACCCAGTGAAAACAACCAGAATGAATTTCTGTGGTCCTTAACACTGTGACTACCAAGATTACAGACTTTATTCACACTGCAGAACAGTCATTTCTCCCAGTCACACCTACTGGGTTACACCCCAAGGAGCTCTCTGCTCTGCATCTTTACATGGGGAGTTCCAAACACGGTGCCTGCCACATGCTAGATGCTAGACATATGATATGTCTGTGGAACAAAGTATTTGTGGCATTACATCAAATAATCGAGTTGCACCAGATATATTAAGTTATAATAAAATAATCATTTATAAACAGCAGAAAACTTTTATTTTTAATTATGAGGGTTGGGTAAGGTGTGTGCACATGAGTGCAGGTGTTCACAGAAGCCAGAGGTAAGGGATCCCCTGGAGCTGGAGTTACAGGTGCTTGAAACTGAACCGGAGTTCTCTGCAACATCGGTATGTGTTCTCAATCACTGAGCTGTCTCTCTAGATAGACCAATCACCAGGACTCTTTTCCAGGGATTCAAAGTCTAAGACTGCTGAAAACTGCAGGTAACAGATGGAAAACTTCGCGTATGTGCAGACAAGCACCCGTTAGGGTCCACACACTCTATGTAGTCCTCCCTGATACTCACCCCTGCCTCACCACCACCTGTGCACCATCCCACCACCTCACCTCATATCAGTCATCTCAGAGAGAGATCTCCTTCCTTACCTGCCACTTAACTCATGCCTGAACAAAAGATTCCTTGAAACGATTCTTGTTGGGCCATCACAGAGCAAGACCAAGAGCTGAACTCGGTCTCTGAAGGCAGCAGGTGGTCAGATTGTAAGGGGTTGAGCATGTTCTTTCGCCGATTATACACACACCCGTTAACTGGCAATGGCTTGCAAACCTTTCCTTTGATTGTTAAGGACTATTTTTACACAGTTGGAGTGAGCCAAGAAAGGAAGGTTTTTGTTTTCCTTGCCAGTTTTCACTCACTATACATAGATTGGTGTTGCGTGCCCACACGGGTAAGTAACACACGGAGATATATCTATAGTCACGCCAAGCTTTCCACATTGTGTTAGCAGATTGATTTGTCTCTACTCGGAGCTCCTGGTGATGCTTCAGGGAATTCTGTTCATTTACTCTGCCATGTGTGCCCTGAGCAAGAGTCTGCCAGCTCTGCTAAATGCCAAGCAGAACCTTCATGTTTTGCTGGGAACAACGAGCCCAAGGCACAGAAGTAAAAGTTTTTAGTAGATCAGGATTTCTACTAAAAGTTTTAATAAAGAATACATACTGTGGACAGGAACACTGCAGATTGATTAAAAGGAAGAGTTATATGTATGGGGGGAGGGGAGAGAGAGAATGAATATTGTACACCTGAGAAAGAACAAATAGGGTCCTTTAATAACAATTGAGAGAAGTTGCTTGATCTCATCTTGTGAGGTATTTGTGTAGGGCCGCGATATGGGCAGCTCACTATTTTGTTAGGTAGTTGGAAGCTGGAGAGATGACTCAGCGGTTAAGAGAGCCGACTGCTCTTCCATAGGTCCTGTGTTCAATTCCCAACAACCTCATGGTGGCTCACAACCATCTGTTATGAGATCTGGTGCCCTCTTGAGAAAGAGACCTGGTCAGTCGTCCTCATCCCCTTAGACCGTGAAATCAAATATGGACAAGATCAACAGAACCGCCATATATGGGCTGCCCATGCATGCTTCAGCATTGCCAGGGCATAAATTGGAGTGAGGTCCAGGAGTGAAAGGGAGTTAGGTTCTGATTGTTTACGTAGGGCACCATAAGTGAGGAGGCCAAATTCAAAGCAGACAGGATCTGATGTTAGCCAATAAGCGAGTTTTGGCTCTTTGTTTTGGGCTGCTTATTTTCTCTAGGCTTCATTCTACCTGAAAATAACAAGTAATCTCCCTATTTTCACTTCTAACAACAACCTTAGAAGGTGCTCCATAGTCCATGACTTAGCTCTTTTCTGTTTTCTTCACCCACTAAATCCTGCTTCCTCTCTCAGACTCAGCAAAGAACTCCGTCTCCTCCTTTACAGTGGAGGGCTACTGATGATCCTTCATGTAGACTTTTCTCCCACACACTTCTCTCATTCTTTCTCTTTCTGTATGTTAAAAGCAAACAAGCAAACAAACAAACAAAAAACCCTTTCCAAATCTAATTCACTTACTCTTGCCCACCAACTGTCACTAACCTGACTCTTAGGGTAGATTTTCTTTCTAGTAAGGCCACTGTTTTATAGTTTATGGTCAAACTGAAGTGTCTTTTGAAGCAGATTGATTGAAAGGACACTACAAACTATTTCCTAATACTTATGATGTTGTGTATTCCCTGCTCTTGAATGTAAGCAGAACTTGTGAGTCACTTTTATTACTTAAAATAAAACACAGGTGACAAAGTGTATATGATCATGTATACATGATTAAGATACACATGCTTGTCTCATAGAACACGCTTCCCATCCCATGGATTAGAGAAAGCGAGTATTCATATTGAGAAGGCCCATGTGAAAGTGGTCATACATGTGAAAATGGCCTCTTGCCTCCACCCATCAAAACTGTGGTCCATAGTCACACAGCCCCCAGGAAGCTGCCACGTTTGTGCCTTTGGCACTTGGATCATAGTTCCTTGGACTCACTGTGCTGTGAACCAAACACTATGCATAAACTATGTGGGGATAAGCAACGTCCTCTGCCCCATGTGTACTTCTCAGTTGGCAACCATAACTGCCTGCTGTCCCGAGCCATACACATATACAATTCCCACCCAATCAAACCTACAGAGACAGCCTTTCTATGCTGCAGCCCATGTCACTGGGAGCTGAAGAATCACCTGTGTAAACTTTCCCAAGTGTAAGGAAGAGCAAATGATGCTATTATTCCCTATGGATGCGTGTTCACACATGTGTTCACACATGTGCAGGGGCATGTGAGTGAGTGTATGGGTACAGGTGGAGGTCAGAGGCCAACATGGAGTGTCATTTCTCAGGAACTGTCTATTTGTTTTTGTGACAGGGTCTGTCACTAACCTGGGGCTCACTAAGCAGAGTAAGCTGGGTAGCCAGCAAGTGCCAGGCATCTTCCTATCTCTGCCTCCCCAGTATTCTAATTAAAGCATGTGCCACCATGTCCAGCTCTTTTATATGGGTGCTGAAGGTGGAACTCAGGTCCCCATTACATAGCAAATACTTCACCCACTGAACTACCTTTCCTGACCAAAGACACTGCTCCTATGAAGTGCTAAGCCTGGGGTTATTTGTTATGTAAAAACTGATGTCTAGAACACTTGAAAATACTTTACGTCTCTATTTCTTTAATACTGAATAGAATTTATAGGAGGCTATTGATTTTTGACTGAGTTCCTGCTTTGGGTCCAACAAACCAAACCAAAATGCTAAATAAGGCTTCATGGCAACCAAGGCTGAGTTGTTCATCTGATCTACTGGGACATCAGGAGAGTAGATAATGACTGCTAAATCCCCAAATAAATGTTTCAGTCGGCATTCTTAGGAAATTCCTTTCTTTAACCTGTAAACAAAAAATAACTTTGAAGTTATCAGTCTCCTATCTGCCTCTGTTCTCAGCCCCTTCCTGTCTTTAATTCCAGCCACATCTGTTCATCTCAGCGAGCACAGGGCAGGTCTGTCTAACAGTGAGTTGTTGCCAAATTCCAGAGCCGCAAGGAAGAGCCAGTGAGGGTCTTCAAACTAACTTGGTTTTAGTTTTGTCTTTGACATAGAGATAGTTTCTCGTTTACTCTCTCTAAAAATTCCACAGCCTCTCCTGATTTCCTCTTTGTATTTTTCTTTCTCCACAGCACCAAGGTGCATGGCACCCGAGAAATCCTTCCTTGCTTCTTCCGTTTCTGTGTCCCGCACAAGGAATCAGTTCCTTAGGTATCTGTCTCCGCAGTCTCTTCCTAAGCACTCTCTTTCAGGGTCATGGTTTTAAATGTCACCTCTATACAGACAATGGAAAAGTCCTTTAAAAGGTAGACATTGTGATTATAAATTCAAGGACTGGACGTGGGCCAGGCATGGGTTTTAATCCCAGATCTGCCGGGTTCTAGCCATGTGACACTGAGAAAGTGCCTTGACCTGTCTGAGCCTCCATTTCACACCAATAAATCTGGATAACAATGTGCCTTTTCATAGATATGTCTGTCACTTCAACTTGACACTTAATAAGTACTTGGTTTCAGCATTTTTGCTTTGTGAGAAACTGCGTACTTATGAAATTTGACACTAATGCTTGCACATCGTCTGAAATAAATCTAAGAGGCCATTCCAGTCAAAATACAATTGTCCTGAGTGCTCTGACTGCTTTGGCTTCTGCCAAGTCACCATCCAATGGGATGATCAATATTTAAGTCCATTATCCCTTACTGGCACACCTTTGGGAGGCTTTACACAGAAACACACATGCCAGAAAGAGAGAGAGGGAGAAAGAGGGAGGGAGGGAGGAAAGGAGGGAGGGAGGGAGGGAGAGAGAGAGGGAGGGAGGGAAGAAGGGAGGGAGGGACAGAGGGAAGGAGGGAGGGAGGGAAGGAG
>JAQHUG010000286.1:1267586-1282484 GCA_028555095.1 Dicrostonyx torquatus
AAACTTCTTCCTGCTTTTTGTTGGGTAAAGTAATTTTGGAGGAGTGTTCAAGGTGACCTCTTGGGAGATTGTGGTCTATCAAACCATATTAGTCTGGAAGCAATCCACAGGTTCTCATCCTCTATGGAAACAAAAGAACCTCCTTTCCAAAGCAACATATCTATAGACTCAAAATTTGAAGTCAAGAAACCTTTAAAACATATGTATTGATTTAGTTTAGCAAGCCCTAGAATCAAATGCCTCTCTGCAGTCAAAAAATTCAAAGAAAACACAATAGTATACATAATCCAGACTCTCTGTGTATACTCCATCTTTACATGGCTTTTCTTACTCTATTACTTTTTAATATTTATTTTATTATCTTACTCCTTTAATCTATGGCTGTCTGTATTTTTTTTCTTAATAAACCATTTACTTTCTTTTATCTTTGTCCCAAGCACATTTATCCAACACTATGACCCATTCAAAGGTCTTTTCCATCTGAATTTGTCTTTATTGTATATTATAATTATTTTCTGACCAGGACAGCTTCTTAAAATGCTAAGCACTTCTTATGAACTTAAGTGGCTCCATTGATAGGGGAAATACAACACTGCCTACTTGCCCCGCCCACTCCAGCATGGTGGAACTGTTTGCTGCCTCTGAGAGCCATGCTTACAGCCCCATTTTTAGGCACAAAGAGGGTCTATGTTGCCATTAAGCAAGTTGTAGCACTCTGTTCACAAACCCCATTTAAATGTTCCATAGCTGGGGTTCCAGAAAGAGTCAGAGTTTGCATTAGCATCATGGCCCAGAAAGCTGGCATTTCAAAACTGCTGCTTTTTTTTTTTTTTTTTTTTTTTTTTTGCTATTGCTGAATCAAGAAAACCTCTCTTAAAGGAGCCATGCCTCTGCTTGCTTCTAGCAAACAGAGCCCAACCATGAAAATGTCACTACCAAATCATGCTTAACTCTCCTTTTGTGTCTAGAATTCCTTTTAAAGCTTTCTTGGGTTTTTATGTGGATGTAGTTATCCATGTTGGCATGCCAATTTGTTGTAAGGAGACTGCTTGTTCATTCCAGCTGCCCAGAACCAAAATGACCACACAGAAACTGTAATAAAACACTGTGTGGTCCAATAGCTCTAACTTCTTGCTAGCTAACTCTTACATATTAATTTAACCCGTTTCTATTAATCTGTATATTGCCACAAGGCTGTGGCTTACCAGGTAAAGTTCTGGCATCTGTCTCCGGTTGGGCTACAGGGCTTCTCACTAACTCAAGTTGTTTTGATTGCATTTCTCTGATGGCTAAGAATGTTGAACATTTCCTTAAGGGTCTTTCAGCCTTTAGCATGCTTTTTAAAATTTTGTCCTCTCACTTCCTGGTGAACCTGGAAGGCTTCTCTCACATAGCCTGTGTGTGAGGTGGGAGCTGACTGGGCATTGAATCTAGTGTCTTGTGCATGCTGGACAAGTGTTTTCTCACACAACACAGCTTTGTGGTTGATTTTAAACAAAGTGAGCAGCTCAACCAGATGAACTCGCACCCTGTGGCAGTTCTCTGAGAAGCAGATGCTTTACGCCTGGGGTACCCAGCACCTCAGATGTTATAGTGAAGAAAACTCGAGTCCATTTGTTCCTAGTCCATTTTCTTTAAATGTTGACAAATCAGTCAGCCATAGAACCTTTGAGCATGGCAAAACGGAACTACACACATGTACTCACACGTACATACATGTATATATTAACATATGAAAGTTTAAAACTCTTCAGACCATTTCTGTCAGGAGTGTTTTCTTCTGACAATGCTTGAGAATATCTAATTCTGCTTTTCTCATGCTGGTCATCGATTTTCTCTCTCCTCTCTCTCCCTCTTCCCTCCTTTCCTCCTTTCCCTCTCCCTCTTCCTCTCCCTTCTCTATTTTTTCTCTCAAAGCATACCAGGTATACCCTTAATCTCTCTGTCACGTGCTTTCAGGGTTATTATAGACACATGGACACCACTTGATAGAAAGTCTGAAAACCAGGGGAAATGATGAGGAGGGAAAGCCTGAAGTTCTCTCCACATTCACAGCTGTCATTGGCATTGATATCCATTTCCTTTTCAATATTCTTCCCAGCTACCCGTGTTTAATTTTATTGTCTAGGTAACCTCACGCTAGGTGTGTGACTATGCCTTGCTTCTCCTAAAACTCACATGTATGCCAGGCAGTGGTGGTGCGTGCCTCTAATCCCTTGGGAGCACTTGGGAGGCAGAGGCAGGCAGATCTCTTAATTCAAGGTCACCCTGGTCTACAGAGAAGGTTCCAGGACAGCCAAGGTTACACAGAGAAACCCTGTCTCAAAAAAAAAAAAATCACAATTTTACATTTGCCAACATAGGGCCAGTGATTTGAACAGAACAGTCTTCTGTCCCTTTGTTCCTTCATAACCATCCCTGTTAGCTAAGGAACCAGAGAAGCCCGGTCAAGTTTATTGATGGCAAGCCATTAAAGAAGCTTTCTGCGAATACAGGGAAGGGGTTTCCTACACATGAGAAAGCCTTGTGGAAGCAGGCATGATCAAAAGAAAGTACACCCACCTCTAAGAAAGCATGAGTTGGTTAGAGACCGTGGAAATGTTTATGTAGATTCCCTCTGAGGTACTCCAAATCCTGTGAGCTCCTAAGGCGTGTACGAAGTGCAGTTCTCAATTTTGAGAACTTTAAAATACTTGAGTAGCTATGAATTTGAGTCCAAAGCAAAACAATCCACTCCCTCAGTTCAAAGGCTTACATAATAAAAGTTTGGGAGGGGCTAGCTTGGGGTGGAGGGGGTGCCATGAAGGGAAGGGAGAGTGCAGAAAGTACTGGAGCAGACCATGGAGGGGCACTTCACAGTCCATCTTTAGAAGGTTGCACCAGTATAACTCAACTCTCAAAACTCCCATGCACTCTGCCTTCCAAGTCCAAATGTCAAATTCCACAATAAAAATTTGAAACAGTTAGATGAGGTCATGTTTTTTATATTAACCAAATGGGACAGGGGCCATTTTACATGGATCAGCCAGAGGCTCCTCAGTGCAAGCCAGGCAGTGACCACCCAAGGATCTCTGCTACCCAGTCTTAGGAAAGAGCTCCACATCCTTACGAGCTCCACATCTTACAGAGAGCTCTTTGTACTAAACTGTTTTCTAAGATAAATGTATTTATGATGGGGCTGGTGGGAAGGGAGGATGAGGTCCTGTTTTAAAGACCAGAAAGCCTGTTTCTGGTATAATTGCTGCTTAGGAAAATCATAAGCCATCCAGAGTCCCAGCGGGGGTGAGGGGGTGGGGATAGGGGGTGGGAGTGGGGGCAGAGGTGGCCGGGACAGCAGTTCTCCAAAGTTGAATGCCAGCTACAGTCATGTTTGACCAGTAGAATATTTGCCCTCTTTCCGGTAGCTGCAAGACTCAGAGTACTGACAGCGTCTGTCAACTCACCAAGCATCAAGCCAGCACTATGGTTTTTTCCAGTTCATTTTTACTGCCCAGAGTATAGGACAAGCACAAAGTGCAGTCTCACCAATCAAGCCTTCCCTCAAGAGCCAGCTACAGGGACACGCCTTCCCCCAAAGTCCGCAAGACTGTTGTCTGAGGCCTGACACTACAATAAAGTGCTGTTTGAATCTGTAGAGTCTGCCGCTGCTATTAGACCAAAGGATACTGTCTTACTCGGTTTTCTGCTGCTGTGTCAAAATATCAAAAGTCATCACCTGATAAGGAGCGAGGGTTTGTATGGCTCATGGGTTTGGGAGTTTCAGTTCATGACCGGTAGGCTCCTTTGGTGACTGGTGAGACAGAATGTAAGAGAAGCATGAGGAAAAAAAAGTTGGTCTTCACATGGCCACCAGCGTGCAAAGAGGAGGGAGAATTAGTCACAGTATCTCCATTCAAGGACATGCTTGAGTAACCTGACTTCCTGATACTAGGTCCTGCCTCTTGACCGTCCCACCACCTGTCAGTACTGCCATAAGCTATGTACTAAGCCTTTAACACACGACCTCTGGAGGATGCTCTAAATCTCACTATAGCAGCTATGTAATACCCACCTTTAAAAAAAACTAATTTCAAATATGTATTGTGATTTAGAAAGAGATTCTTGACTTCACAATAATAATATGTATATATATACATATTTATGTATCTTCTTTGTTAAAAAGTATCTCAAATAACACATGTGGATTATATCAAATGTCACACAACTGCTGGACAAAGGGAATATATAAACAGGGCCAAGACAGACACGATTTTCTTCATAGTGCCCAGTTACGGCTTTAGAAAGTTATAATTAGACTCTAACTCAGTTGCTCTTCATATTAATTGCACTTGGCGATATATAAAATTATGTCATGTAAGAGATGTACTCTAATTAATGACTTCCCAAATATGTATGTATATTTATATAAGTAGTTTATAACTTTCTTAATTAAAATTAATTGCTATGCTAATCAGTTTAATGAAGTTGATCCCTATAAAGTTAAACTCAATAAGATAATAAATATAATTTGGGCTCAAAAATATTAGAAACGTGTTACACTGTACTGTTGCTACAGCCAACGACACTGGAAGTAATCCTTGCCATTTGTGGATATTTTTTTCTTTGTTTTCTTTCTTTCTCTCTCTCTCTCTTTCTTTCTTCTTCTTCCCCCACTCCCGCCATCTTACATACAGGAAGGGCTCAATAAATATTTCTTCTGGAAGTTCATGTCTCCCTGGGGCAAAATAAAATTGTTGAGCAAAGTCATGCAGGACCACACAGCTGGCTCATTCTACCTTCCTGCCCCGCCTAGCCCTGTCTTGGGGGTGAGTCAGTCTGGACAGCGGGCACACCCTTCCCATCATTCCTCCCTGTTTCTTCCTCTCGTGCCTTCAGTGAAGGGTGGCTCCTTCCTCTGCCCCACAAGAAGCCAATTTTCCTTCAAAGAGTAACAAAACAGTGCTTTCTCTGAGTCCAACCATGGGAAACACTGAAGCCAGTAACCATCTCTGTGTATAATAATTTAACACAAGGAATAAACTTGTAGCAAAGACTGGTCACTTCACTTCGTATTTAACCAAACAAAAGAAAATTTTAAAACTTCTGATGAATGAGAAGGTTAAACTGGTCTAGAATAAAATATTTAATAGCAGTTTTGCCTGTTCTATTGCTGAATTTATTTTTTTCCCACATGGTGAGTGAGGCTGGTTTGAAATATTTTATTTTTTAATGAAGCTGGATTTTTTTCCCTTAAAGGATAAGTTTGATTTTTGCTTAAATATCCCAATTTCTGAACCATATAGCTGGTACCATTCTGAAGCTGGTTTTCAGAGAAATGAGCATGCATTGCGATGTTTTGTTGCCACTGTCTGGAGCCTGGGTGGCAGAACAAAGAGTCTGAAGCAGAGACGGGAGCTGTGCCAACTGAAATCCCGGCACCCAGACCAGGCTATTGTGTGGCACACCGTGTTCTCTGGGGACACCCCAATTGCATTGCGGGAACGACCCCGGCTCCAACAGTAGCGGGATTGTCTCTCTTCCTATTATCTAACTCACAGCTTTACCGTGTTGCTGAAGTGCCATTTTCTTTTGTGCTTTAGAAGAGAAATTACAGCTCTGTGTCATCATGGTGATTACCTGGCCAAAACGAAATTATATTGAAGACAGTGAAAGCGGTACTTTCTGATCCCAGACAGTGATGATTTCAATCCCTTTGGCACCTCCCTTCCAAGCTTCCTGCATTGCTTTTGGCTTCAATAACTGTAGAGACATACATAGATTGATAACAACATGTCGATGCTTGATAGGGAGACAATAGATGATGGATAGATAGATAGATAGATAGATAGATAGATAGATAGATAGATAGATAGAGAGAAAGAGAGAGAGAGAGAGAGAGAGAGAGAGATGGTACATAGATAGTACATGGATAGGTCACAGATATAAATAGGTAATTGATAAATGATATATAGACACATAGGCAGATAAATACATACATACATACATACATACATACATACATAGACAGACAGACAGATAGATGATAGACACTAGGTAATTTTCATCTCTTTTATTCCTTTTTTATCTCTTTTCCTAATACAATTCATACCAAGACTATAGATCCCTTGGATTTCCAGGATCTCAATAAATAGTTAGAAGAATTTAGACACCCTGTTTAGGCAGATCTCATTGTGCACAGCAACAATACCATCCCTAAGGAAAAGAGAGGAGCAGGTTCACGAGATGCAGATGGCAAATCAGTGGGCATTTGGCTTTGCTTATTTCCCCAAGGAAGTGAATAAAATCTTTAAATCATGTTCTTAAGTGATTGATATTCTGGGACTAAGATTCCCTGCCATTCTACCAGAAATTAAGCCACCAGGTCAATGATGAAGCAGTGTGAGGCATTAAGGCATATTATTATAAATAATGATGGTGGTAACAAATTTCCACACCGTACAAAGCAGTCGGGGCTGACTTTCCTCTAGAACTCTGCAGCATATCTGCTGTCCCTCCTACACTGAGTGCAAACATTTGCTCCATCCTACAGTGGAGGTATTGGAGTTACTGGATGTTAAGGAGGGTGAGGTGATTTGAAAGAAAATGGCACTATTAGGAGGCAGTATTAAAAAGTGACACTATTAGGAAGTGTGGCCTTGTTGGAGTAGGTGTGGTCTTGTTGGAGGCGGGCTTTTAGGTCTCATATATACTCAAACCCAGTGAGATGGACCACTTCCTGTTTCCTGTGAGTCAAGATGTAAGAACACTCAGCACCTTCTCTAGCACCATGTCTGCCTGCTGTGGGAGGTTAGGGCAGGCCATACAACACAGACACACACACACATTATTGCAGCAGACAGCCATCTGGCTGACTCTCAGTCTCTAGCATTGCACTTGCAGGTAAGGGCAGGCCATCCAACACTTGCTGTCTCAGCAGAAAGCCATCTGGCTGACTCTCAGTCTCTAGCATTGCATTTTCAAGTAAGGGCAGGCCATCCGACCTTTGGTGTCGCAGCAAAAGCCATCTGGCAGCCTCAGAGTCTAGCATTGCACTTGCATTCACAATGAATATGCGTTTCAAGAACTAAACTCATTTTCACAATTAATACTGTCTTAACTTAGGACCGTGAGCAGTAAGTGATCAGGCTGTAACACAGTCTAAGTAGTGAAGAGACATTTTTTTTTCCTCCATGGTGAATTTCTGTTCTATCTGGGCAACAGTCTATGGAAATTAACCCTGCAGCCTCTTCTTTGTCACTCAACGCATGTGTCTGTAGTTGGTCTCTCTGGTCAGCCTCCAGCCTGCAAATAATGAGACAGAGACTTATTAGTTATGAAAGCTTGTCTATTAGCTTAGGCTTGTCCCACTAACCCTTATAACTTAAATTAACCTGTGTTTATTAATCTATGTTCCGCCATGTGGCCCGGTTACTTCTCCTCTGCTCCATATGTCCAACCTCTTCTGCGTCTTTCTGGCATCTCTTGGGCACCTAGATTCTAACCCCAAGTTCCTCTCTTTCCCCAGAAATCCTGCCTGTTCTCTCCTGTCTAGCTATTGGCTATTCAGCTCTTTATTAAACCAATCACAAGGCACCCTAGGCAGAGACACATCTCTACAGTATAAAAAAAGATTATCCCACAACAGGTATCATTAAATTTAGTAAGCATAATTCTCAGCACGGGTGACTCACCCTCATGTTTATAATGAACACATTATAAACCACTGTACTAAATGTAACCAGAGACACCCCTCATAGGCATTCTCGGTCACTACCATGAGCATAATTACTGCTACAAAGGACAATGTTCATACATACATATGCTGTAGATATTAAAGGTCATGAATGGAGACATGTAGAAAGCAGGGGCTCTCTGCTAGTATCTGGTAGGAATTTTAATCAATGTTGAAAATCAACCAAGTTACTGAAAGGGATGATTTTATGTAAGGCATTCCTAGATCAGTGGTCTCTGCAAAGCAGATAAGTTGGAAGAGAGAGAAAAACTTTCTAAAATAAAGATGTCTGAAATAACCTAATCAGGAGTTAAACTATATTTGGGATGTAAGTCCATGACCTTCAGTGGCATTTGCTGTGGGTGCTATTGAAGTCGTGAATGCTTTCGTCTCCTGAGAGAGGATGTCAGAGAGCTGACATGAAAACATACATATTCTTTCGGGCTCTTTGGAAGAAGTCACTGAACTCAACCATCTTTGGTAGGATTGTCTTCCCTTCTAGATGGATGGGAACAAATGTTGGACACGCTTAACGTGACACAACACCAAGTAAAGTCATCAACAGTTAAACCATGGTGTCTTTGGATAAGCGTGTACTTTGATTCCTGGAAGGCAGAGAGGGTGCAAATGTCTATGTGTGTCCAGCTTGTTCTGCAAAAGAAAGGCGACGGAGTGAAGTCTGTTCTTAGTCCTTTCTTCCTTCCCTTCTTTCCTGCAGAGAGAACCTCCCCTATCAACCAATGGACCATGTTGGCCTTGGGGAAGACTAAAATTTCTACAGAAAGGCAAAGAGAAAGAAAGCTTTGGGTTTCTGGAGTAGGAATTTGGATCCCACAGAAACATAATAGTCTTGAAAACCCAAGTGTTTGAGACAGAAGGGGGATGTCTAAGGCTTCAAATACTTGCTTTGTATCTGTCAATCAATAATACAAGGTCACTGATTACAAAAAAGAGTTGAGGACCTTAAGATATGGAAGTCAGGAGACATGGGTTCTCTTCTGTCTGGACCTGTGTTCTAAGAGAAGCAGGGAACGTGAGAGCTCGTATGTTGAGAAAGAACAGAGTTCCGTGACCACTAGAAGAAAAAAGAATATATGCTCTTAGTAACTATGTGCTTCTCAGTGGTGTGATTGTCTGCTCATGCCCCACGCCTGCAGTCAGGCAGTAGAGGTGACTATGGTTGTAGGCAGCAGTTGCAGCGTGCAATAGTCGCGCGTCTCTGACTCCACAGAATGTGTCTATTTCACACATCTCCCCAGCAAAACCAGCAGAGCTGCTATAAATCCACTCTGAACCACTGACAGAAAGAATTTTGGCTATAAGGATCCAACCAGATAAAGAACAGTTTGTGTTTAAGCTACTGTTGCACAATTATAAGATTAGAATGGAGGAGGCTGGAGAGATGGCTCAGCGCCTAAGAGAACTGACTGCACTTCCAGAGGTCCTGAGTTCAATTCCCAGCAACCACATGGTGGCTCAAGACCATCCCTAGTGGGATCTGATGCCCTCTTCTGCCATGAAGCAATACTTGCAGATAGACCACTCAAATATATAATAAATAAATAAATCTTTAGAAAAAGTTGAGATTGGAAAACTGCTGTGAGAATTAGTTAGATAACATGCCTGCAGCACTTAGCATGCTTCCCATGTGGCAGACCCACTCTTGTGTGTGCAATGGCCATGATCACACCATTACCTGAGGACTATGCATCACGTTTCTATTCCCCTGCTCCCCTCACTCTAGACCATACATAGACAAGCATTGCCTTTGTTCTGCTTTACTGATTTGTTTGTTTGTCTGTTTTGTTTTTTGGAACAGGGTTTCTCTGTGGCTTTGGTGCTTGTCCTGGAACTAACTCTTGTAGAGCAGGTTGGCCTTGAACTCACAGAGATCCGCCTGCCTCTGCCTCCCGAGTGCTGGGATTAAAGGCATGCGCCAACACTGCCCAGCATGATTTATTTTTAAAAAAAAACATAATAATGATAAAACTCCCTGACAAGTATATCATATTTGACTCAAAGTAGGAGAAAAAAAAACAAATTCCATCTATGCAGATACATTTGTTTGTTCATTTCTTTGCATGCCCAGAAACAATGTTTGCCCTTGTTTCTATGAGAATTTGCACTATGCTGTATTTGATAACGTGGATGAATCATTGTTATCATTTACATGCACATACAGACACATGTATGTTTATATGTATTTGTCTGCACATATATACATACATATACATGTATATATGATAATTATATGACTCAAGTAAAACTAATGCAAGTTGGAAATTTTTGATGTATGTATATATTTTTAAAAAACACATGTCTTAGAAAAAAAGGAACTTGGAGATGACCCCTCCATCCAAGGATGTTGGTCCTAAGCAGTTGTAATAAGCGAAAGAACTCTCTGGAACGAAATTGGAATCTGTACTGACGGTTTTGTGTGCCAACTTGACACAAGCTAGAGTCATCCATCAAGAAGGAGTCTCAGTTAAGGAAATGCCTCCATGAGATCCAGCTGTAAGGCATTTTGTCACTTAGTGTCAATGGGGGAGGGTCCAACCCATGGTGGGTGGTGCCATCCCTGGGCTGTTGGTCCTGGGTTCTATAGGAAGGTAGGTTGAGCAAGGCATGGGAAGTAAGCTAGTGAGCATCTCCCCTCCATGGCCTCTGCATCAGCTCCTGTCCCTGGGATCCTGCCCTGTTTGAGTTCCTGTCCTGACTTCTGTCCGTGATGGACAGCAGTGCTGAAGTGTGAGCCTAATAAACCCTTTTTTCCCCAACTTGCTTTTGGGTCGTGGAGTTCTGTCGCAGCAATAGACACGCAAACTAAGACAGAGTCCTCACTTGAATTAATCATTTGTGGTTACAGGCATGGAACACAGCTGTAGAATTCATTGGTAACAAGCAGCAGTGGAGAGTGGTCTACACGAGCAGATCATGGCTACAAAGCTTCTTGGTCTTGGAAGAGACAGGATCCTTACCATCTAGTATGCTTGTATTATTTTTTCAAATGTAGTATATACAAAAAGACATACAATAATTTTCATGTCAAACTGTAAGTTCTTTTGGATTCCTTTGGCTGAGTTTCATATTTTTAGAGGCTTTTTGGAATTTGATCATTAAGAAATAAGGTTTTATTGGCAAAGAAATATGGTATTTCAGAGCTGGGGCATTATGCTTTCTTAAAGTTTATTTTAAAGTTTGAGATCTTTCTGGGAAGAAAAGAAGTTATGTGATCTAAAATATCCACCTTTCATGCCAGCAAAGAATCTACAGTCTATGTTCATACAGTTAGCTGGACAGGTGTATGGATTCTAATAGTTGTGTTTTCTGCAGGGTTGTTGCTTGGAGACAGCATCATCTATTCATTAAGAATGGAGTAATACAGCTGTAGAAAACAATGACATCATGAAATTTTCAGGCAAATGGATGGAACTAGAAAAAAAGCATCCTGAGTAAGGTAACCCAGACCCAGAAAGATAAACACAGAATGTACTCACTCATAAGTGGTTACTAGATGGAAAGCAAAGGATGACCAGACTACAGTCCACAGCTCCAGAGAAGCCAGGTAACAAGGTGGTCCCTAGGAAGGATACATGGATCTCCCTGGGAAGGGGAAATAGATGAGATCTCCTTGGTAAACTGGGGACCAGGGAATGAGAACAACTGGGAGAGGGAGAGCAATGACAGAGATATCTTGATAGAGGGAGCCATTATGGGGTTAGGGAGAAGCCTGGTGCTAGGGAAATTCTCAGGAATCCACAAGGATGACCCCAGCTAACTTTCCTAGCAACAGTGGAGAGGGTGCCTGAACTGACCTTCTCCTGTAATCAGATTGGTGACTACCCTAATTGTCATCATAGAACCGAGGGAAGTAGATGCAGAGATCCACAGTCAGGCATTGGGCGGAGCTCCTGGACTCCAGTCAAAGAGAGGAAGGAGGGATTACATGAGCAAGGGGGCTCAAGATTGTGACAGCTGACCCTAGCTCATTGGAGCTCACAGACTCTAGACCACAAGCTGGGGAGCCTGCATGGAATCAAACTAGGCCCTCTGCATGTGGGTGACAGTTGTGTGACTTGGTCTGTTTGTGGGGCCCCTGGCAGTGGAACCAGGATCTATCCCTGGGGTATGAGCTGGCTATTTGGAGCCCATTCATACTGTGGGATGTCTTGCTCAGTCTTGATGGGGGAGTGGGGGTCAGTCCTACCTCAACTTTGTTGACTCACCATGGGAGGCCTTACCCTTTCTGAGGGATGGATGGGGGCTGGGAGTAGGTGGGGAAAAAGCAGGAGGATGGAGTGAAGGGGAACTGTGTAAAAGAAATAAAAAACGAAGAATGGAGTAGCAGATAAAAAGCGTTACTACTCTTTTCTCATGCTTCATCCTCAGGTCCCATCACAGACATCAATGTTCTATGGGCATTTATTGAATATAGAAACTTTCCCTATATTTGTCTCCTCGACAAGGACATCGGGAGTAAGAGCAGACAAGTGGCCCTTGTTCTTTGTTAGCTGCCTCACAGACCAGTCCTGGTTGGTCATTTAAGAAAAATGGAGAATCTAAAATTAATCGTGTGAATTTTATATTGAATTTACCCAGGGAGCTTCTTGGTCTGTCTGTCTGCCTGTCTGCCTGTCTGCCTCCCGACCTCCCTCCCTTCCTACTTTCTTTTCTTTCTTCCTCCCTTCCTTGCTTCCTTCCTTTCTTTCTTTCTCTTCCTTCCAGCTAACAGAAGGACTGGGCTATGATTGACATCGTCCTGGATGCTGTAGACACCCTGGAAAGCATGGGGCTAGGACACCTGAAAGTACCTTCAGCTCTCCTACTTAAAACGTCTATTAACCACTTTACATTTTTCCTGTAATTTTCTCTCTGAAAATGCCTAACGACTACAATTTTTTCCATACCACATAATGATACATTAGCCTAATGCCACATACCCACTTTGCCTATCCCAGGGGCATTTGCTCTGCGACTTCAATAACTGATCCAAAGATCCCTTCTTTTTTTTGTCAGCTGAACAAAAACCACTCTAAGGGCTTTAAATCAGTGCCTGTCTTATGATCTAAACTTTAAATGAGTTCCAGGCACCTCATTCACCAAGCTTTAAAACCCTCTGTTGACTTCTTCTATCTCATCCACGTTATAGTCTCTCTTGTTGTTATGGACTAGTCTGATGCTCACCGTAGGAACTAGGTTAAGGATCCTTAACTTGAAAATGCATCGAACTTCACGTCCCAGACTCCCTGCAAGCCTCTGTCTATCTTACACCAGTAGCTCAAGCTGAAACCACTGGATGCTAAAGACCAGGCTAGAGAATTCCTAAGGGTAGAGAACCAATGTATTTTGTAGTCTATGTCACTTTTACCTCTCATTTTCTCCATCACATAAAAGAGAAATTAGAATTGCCGAAAGGAAATTCATAAAAGCTGACTTGTCCCTAGAGAAAACAAGAATCTACAAGGATCCTTGAAATTTTGAGCCAAAGAGAACTCTTTTCCTGTCAGCAACTCATACACTGTTCAACTTTGCCTCTGGTGGACTTGTCTTCATTATAGTCCATAAGGACTCCACAAGGGAGTGAAAGCAGTACGGGGGAAATAATAATTGCTACTGTTGACTGCTTCCTATCTACCAACCCCGCTAACAGACACACCAGAGGCTATGTGGATGACAGGGCTGGCTTCCTTATAACACAAACTCAAATGTGGTGGTATCATAAATTTTGTTTATAGATACAGAAAAGTATCTGAACATGACTAAATTGATCAGGGTTACATGAACAGTAAAGAATAGATCTGGACTGGAAACTCAGGTCAAAAACCAAAGGGTTTGCTATTGGCAGGAGCTCTGCTCCCTCTGTGGTATTAAAGATGAGCAAGAGGCCTGGCATTTAAAGACCCCAAAAAGCAATTGGAGAAAATGAGACAGATTCACATAAAACCAAATAGCAATGAAATGTTGAGATAATGACTCAAGTGAAAAGAGAAACATTGTTGGACACAGAGCATGATTAATTGCTAAATGGACCATCAGGCAACAATTGGTACAGCCATTGGGGAAAAGGAAGATCTATGAGTGTTTACAAGCTTTGGTAAACACAGTCCAAGGATTTGGAATTTCTTCCTTAAAGTCCCAAAAGTAGACCTGCCCAAAGGCTGTTGTTAAAAGAACACCCTTGTAGAAGAGAAGTGAGCAGACGCTTGCAATATGGAGCAAGAGAGAGAATCTATGGCAAGCTTGTCAGAACTCTGTCGCATGACTTCTTGTGATTTGTTTTCTTTTAGAAAGTGTGGGTTTCAGAAGTAGCTGGAGCATTTGCACTCAGAATGTTAGGTGCACAAATGATCCCATGTGACATGGAGATACCAACTATGCTTGGGTTCTGTTCTCTGATTTAATATACAATGACCACAGAGAGCTATACTTTTTGGAAAGGAATCTGAAAGGTTATTTCTTATCTAAGAAGTCAGGGCTATGCTGGCAGCATCTAAACAGTGACTGCCACTTCAGTTCCAGTGTCAGTGGATGTGACGGGCAGACAGGGTTCCTCCCGGTCCTAGTCCCATCGATAAAGGCTGAGCCTGGAACACACTCCTTTAACTCTGCAGTGCACGGCACTTGTGCACTTTTGAACCAGCTGAACTAGGGCTTACAAGTACCCTTGGTATAGCAAGTCAAATTCAGACCTGGGTTTAAATTCCTATGTGAAAATAGGGGTGCTGGTTTTAAATAATCGAGTGATTTTTCTGGTGAAATGTACCACAATAATAACCCAAACTGTAAGAACAGAAAAGGTGTGTGTGCCCTGCCTGGCTACACAGGACTAAAGGAGAAAAGTCCTTATGTTACAGACCTTAATGTACATGCAATCTTGTAAACTGCCCCTGTATAAATATTAGCTCAGTTTAGGTGAGAATTTAGGCCCACTAAATTATTTCCAAGTATGCTGTGGAGACATACTGAAATGCAAGTATATACTAATTTTAATTCAAAAAGCTCTCAACAAAATCTTGAAGTTGACTTTCACTGTGAGAAGCCTGTGTATGTGTGTGTGTGTGTGTGTTCATGTGTGTAGAGGTCAAAGGTGAACACTGAATGTCTTCTTCATTCACTGCCCACCTTATTTTTTGAGACAGGTTCTCTCGCTGGGCAGTGGTGGCGCACACCTTTAATCCCAGCACTCG
>JAQHUG010000286.1:1284477-1309484 GCA_028555095.1 Dicrostonyx torquatus
CTATAAAACATACATAATAACTGCAAAAGAATAAATAACAACTTATGAAACAGATTTATGCTTTCTTGTGACATATACACTCTAAAAATCCTTGTTTTTAGACAGGAATCAACAATTTTTTTAGGAAAGAGCCATATAGTAAATATTTTAGAAGTTTCAGATCATGCAGAATCTCAGCACATAGCCTTTGCTCTCTTTTTACTTCAAACAATTTTTTAATAACGTACACTGATATTTACTTCTGGGGTCACACAAAAATTGAACAGGGGCTATAGTTTGCTCCTTGTTTTAAATTATAGACCACCCTAGAGTCAATTATTCCAGACAATGAATTAGCAAACATGTAAATAATTAATTTCTGAATTTAGTCAACTATCAAATGCAATGACAAGGAGAGAGCGGAGGCCAGCTTTAGCAGAGATGAGCAGTGAGGTCCCCCTTCAGTTGCTACCTAAGAGTGGGCGTGAGCCAGCCCTGGAGAGCAAAAGAAACCTGCGACAGGAAAGCACAGAAGTTCCGAGTCCTGATGTGCAAACGTGCTTGTTAAATATTCACAGTGTGTTCCTGTCTCCCGGAGTTCTGGGAGAGGGCAAAGGAACGACGTGCAAGGTGAGACTTGGAAGTGAGGCAAGAGACACACGGAAAGCTTTGGAGACAATTTCCAGAAGTAGGTGAAGCAGAATGTAGTTAAGGAAGATAAAAATCAGCAGATTGTGTGTCCCAGAAATGTGGGCCAGGTGAAATCATCACCAGAATGGGCCAGGTCAAGGACTGGCTCTTGGAGAAGAGAAGTCAGCTGCTTCTGTGATAGCCTCAGGCTGTTTAGGACAATGATTAAACCCTGAGTCCTTCATCACCACTCAACCTTTAGACAAAGTCATCACTGGGGCACCTGCTGTTCTAACTCTAACTTCCAGGTCAATCAAGCAAGTTTAGAACAAACTTTTATATTCGCATTTACTCAGTTTTTGTTTGTTTTTTTTTTACATTATTCAAACTAAAATGTCTTCCTTGGAAGATTACCCAAGACTATCCAGAATTTTGCAACAAATGATCCTTACCTATTCAAAAATTAGTAAGTGAAATAAAATTTAAATTAAAGTGCTTAAAATTAAACATTAATTTTGTCCAATCTCTGGGGTGGAGAGATGGTGAAACATTTCTCTAAAGATATTTGAGTGGTAGAAAAGCAATTGTTTCTATCCCAATGTTTTCAAAATATAACTGTTTTGCAAAGTGTATACATACATGAAACAAAATTAGTATTGGAAATGTGTAAATTAATGAAACACTGTCTGAGAGAGCGTGGGGGCAGTGGAGGCAACATGTTTAAAATCAGATGAGGAGGTGGAGAGGTGGCTGCATGGGTAAAGTGCTTGCCTTGTAAACAGGGGGACCACAGTCTGGCTCTCCAGAACCCACGTCAAAGGCAGGCAGGTATGGCAGCCACCTAATCCCACCACTGGCGAGACAAAGCCAGGCATCCCCAGGCCAAGGTGGCCAATTAGATTAGCCAAAGTGGGCCAGTCCTCGACTCAACAAGAGACCTTGCCTCAATATCCAATGTAGAGAGCAATAGCAGAAGAGTCATGTGAACCATGGGTCTTTGCATGCACTGCACACACATGTGTGCTTACCTACACACATATGCAGCGCTGTCATACACATGTACATACCCACACATATACACACATGTACATACCCTCACATACACACAAATAATCTTAAGACTAAACAATAAAAATAAAATCAGATTATGCAGTGGGAAACAGTTTATGTGGCCCTCTAAAAGGAGGGTTAGCATATGACCTAGGGAATTGGCTTCTACATATAGGCCCAGAAAAACAAATACTGTAAACCATCCAGTTATTCATTCACTGATGAAAATAGTAATAAAATGTAGTATATTTGTGTAATGGAAATAAAATAAAGTACTTATAATTCTAAAACATGGATGAGTCATGAATTAAGATAAGTGAAAAAAGTGAATGATGAAAGGCACATATCTTATGATTCTGTTTGTACAAAATATCCAGAAGAGGAGCATTTCCAAGAATCAAAGCTTAAATCACTAATGGGGTAGGGCTTTTGGGGGCAATGAGGCAGAGAGTGAGAACAGGTAGTGGATCTCGTTTAGAGGATAAAAGAGATCTAAAAATTAGATTGCAGAGATACCAACAGAGCCCTGTAAGACACTATGCACCACTAGGTTTAAACAGGTAGATTGTGTGGCATGTAAATTACATTTTAAAAAGCTCACCTTTTTTTTCAAGTTAACTGGCAACAGACACTTAGCCCACTGTAATTTACAATAGAGTCAAACTGCCACTTAAAATAACAATACCTGTCAGCAATATATGAGCCCTTGGATTTATGAAAATAAAGACCAACAATATTTTTTGTTACAAAATGCCCATTTGTTTCCTCGGAGGGCAGAAAATAAGATGTCCATGAAGTTAGCTATTCTGAAGCACCTCAGGTTGCCCGCGGCAACGTTCTCTCTTGGTCAGTCTTGAGCACACACAGGAACAGGCTGAAGAGAAATATCGCAGAGCTACCACCACCCTGCAAGCGATGAGAGGGGACTTTTGGAAACACTGATCCCACAGATGCCCAGCCTGTGTGGTGCGCCACAGTGCCCTTCCCTATGAAGGAACGTGGATGGTGAAACTGGAGATGACTGCAAACGGGTCATTGGTTATGACTGATAGTGTTGGCGCCCAGAGAACTCCTGGCTGAGTCCCGTAAGCCACTCCATCCCACTGGAGTGATTCACTGAGAGCAGGGAACGAGCAATAACAAATCCTTTCTAAGAAATCCCTGCTTTCTTACTTTATCAATTTTGTTTTGCCAGTTTTAAAATCTCTGAAACTAAATATATTAGACTTCTATGGGAACTGATGACAGTGTATGTTGCTCACAGTAAATACTATACTTACTATATAAAATTATTTCAATGGTTTATCATCTATGGTCACATTAAATTCCTACATGTTATACTTCCAAAATCTAAATTTTTTTAAAGAGTGCCTTTATCCTTAGAATTTCCTAAGTGTATAAAAGGAAATACAACAATATCTACATCTCATTTACCCAAACATCCCCCTCATGATTTCATGCCATTTTTATAATCTACTAAATTCAGTTGGTACTGCTCCTATGTGCATGCATATGGGGCCATCCACTGGGGAATGGGGATCCTGGTGACCAAACCTTCCGATAGAATGGTTCTTCCCCAACAAACATCCAATAGCTCCTCAGGAAGAGGCAGGGCCTGGAGATGGTCTGCTCTGTCTTAGAATTCAGTCTGGCTTCCTCTTCTTCACATGGCCAGAGTTTGTATGGCTAATGGGCGTGACACCCATGTTATAGCAGAAGACAGTATTTCATAGCCCTTTCGTTATCTGCCAGTTCTGTTTGTTGGTTTGTTTGTTTGTGTTTTCGAGACAGGGTTTCTCTGTGTAGCCCTGACTGTCCTAGAACTTGCTTTGTAGACAAGGTTGGTCTAAACCGATAGAGATCTGCCAGCCTCGGCCTCCTGAGTGCTGGGATTAAATGTCCAGTCTGTCTCCAATTCTTATGTCCTCTCTGCCTGTCTCCTTCTCTGAGATGTCCCCTGAGCCTTGGGCAGAAAGGATTGCTCTAAGGCATTGGTTCTCAACCGATGGGTCATGACCATTATGCATCTATATCTACAAAACTATTTACATTATGACTCATAACAGTAGCAAAATTATAGTTATGAAGTTGCAATGAAAATAGTTTTATTGTTTGAGGTCTCCACACTATGAGGAATTGTATTAAATGGTTGAAGCATTAGGAAGGTTGAGAACCATTATTCTAGATCTTGATTTCTTAGTTTTGTAGAACTGTGTGTTTTCAACAGTGAAATATAGAAAGTATCTTAAAATATTTCCTGAAGTAGGTTTGCAAGCTAAAACAAATTTACTTACTCAATTTACAAACTAGAAAGGTGTATAATAGAGGTGACCTTGTTAAAAATAATAGATAAAAATTCCAAATTTACTGGAAGCAGCATCCATTAAAAAGCAAGTGGTGATTCACAGTAGCTCTCAGAAAATAATATGATTAAAAATTCATGTCTTTAGTCTGGACTTATTTCTGCACTTCAGACCTATTTACCCATCGGCCTGTGTGACAGCTCCATGGGTTACTTATGTCTTGGGTAATCTTCCAAGGAAGACATTTTAGCTCACTGGGCATCTGGCCCTCAAAGTGCAAGGCAAGACTGCTGATCTCCACCCTCAGACAGGCTCTACCTAAAGTCTTCCTACCTTGCGTAAGGACTACTTCATTTGTTCATACTAGAACATTCTGGCCCATGTTCCCAGAACAAAACCTTTGGTAGCTACTTTTAAATTATATTTTTTTCCTGTAACATCTCATTTCCAATAGCAAATCCCTTCAGCAACTGTTTCAAAGAATATACAGACTTTAAAAACAAACTTTGTGCTACTTCTGATGCCACCTTCCTAACCAAGCTACTGTTACCTTGTAGCTGAATAGCCACAACCTGGCTCAATAACCATTGCCTAGTCACCCCAAACGTGAACTAAAGCCTTTGAGAAAACTAGAAAAGACATTCTTTCCCCCAAGAAAACTGTAAGACTAGTATACACAACTCTGGTGCTTTAAATGCCAGGTCTTCTTTAAATTAGGGCACCCTTGTGCAGTGTACAACCTACATAGTTATGTAAAACTGTCTGACTTCTTAGCATGCTATATTTTTGCTGATTTATATTACTTATTATTTGAGTGCAGGAATTTTAGTGTCTTACTCACTATTATACCCTCAGTACCTAAGCCACACTTAGTGCATAATCTGTACTCGCTCAGGGGATGTTACCTGGAAATGACCAAAAACCAAAAGGTTCTTATTGCCAAAACCCCCGGAATAAGCAACCAACAGTAAAAGCTAAATATTCTTCTGAAATCACTCATTAGATATGCATCTCCACACATTTTTTCTGCGAGGAGACTATTCAACAACAGACTCTCCTATAGTTGATAATAAACTTGGTCATGAAGACAAATTTTTAGAAATCTGTGAGACAGTAACATGCAATTTACAAAAAACTCAGTTGAGACTCTGGGGTTGGCTTTCAAATCTGTGAAAAGGTGTAGTAGGTAGAGGACCAAGAAGCCACCACCTGGTCACTACACTTGAGAAGAGTTACCATACCTACTCATGTCCTTTACAAAACTCTCCTTGCAGCTTCGAGGGAAAGAAGGAACAAGAATGTTACATATGTGCTTCATTATAACTGTTGATAGAAAGGGAGTCCAATAGTCTAACCCAATTCTTGCATCTACTCAGCCTTCGGCCAGCCAGGTCAGCCTCCACAAAAGGGATTCATCCCAAATCTCCCTGCCAGCATCCCCCACAATACAGTTTTCCTCCCAACTCAAATGTTTACTTTGGGGTTATCTTCCCCAAAATGATTATCAGGAGATAGAGCAAACACCTACAAATAAAAGCTCATCCTTTGCTCTCAAGATAGAAACAGATGGATGTGTAAGGCAAGCACAAGTGTTCCCAGAATTCTTCACGACATCTCAGTCAAACACTCAAGAGTAGCACTACAGAAGCCACCAACGCCCTGTTCCCTCCACTGCCCCTGGAAGGTGAGTTGAAGGGATGAAGGCAACATGGCTTCCCAATGTTGCTCTAGTTTCAAACTCCCAATTCCTTTTATGCTTAAGACAAGAATCCATCTGATACCGAGATCAGTAGATGAGAAGGATGTCTATTATTCCTGATAGTGTTAAGACTTGGATCTCCATGGTGAGACTTGAGCAAATGCCATCTGATGCTTCAAGTTCAGGAAGACCTTTGACTTCCAAATTGATGATGATCCAAGAATAAAATGTAGCATTTAGGACAGAAAGTTACTAGACTTGGGCCAAGTCACCTTCCTTTCTAGAACTTCTCAGGAGCTAGGCAGGAGCTGGAAGGATGTAAACACTTGCCTGAGATTTGGGCACAGCAGGGTGAGGAGTTTTGAAAACCAGAGGCCTTTTCATATAGAACCATTGTGCTGGGTTCCTGGCATTCGCTTCCATTTTCTGAGGGCTCAGGGCACGAGCTGACAGCTGCCCTTTTATTGCAGAACAGAATCCAATTTGCAATTCTTTCTCTTAACCTTTCTCTAAATCATATGTAAAACAAGAATTACGTTTTCAGTAACATTCCGCTTTGGCATCATTTCTTTTATAACTGTAATGTGTAATTTCATCAGCAATAATCTTATTCCCATAAAACTAATAATAGAAGCCCAGAAAAGCACAGTGGCTTATCCAAAGCAAAATGGCTCATCAGCACCCAAGATGCCCACATGGCCAATATCACACTCAGTGTATTGCTAGATGCTCAGCAAATAACTGAGTTTCAATGCAGGTCTCTGTCTAGACATTGTTCTCCCAAACAAAGGATAAGCAGATCTTAGACAAGAAGCAGAAAAAAAATCTGTTAAAATTAAATCACCTGAGAAGAAAATTGTGATGAGTAAATATTCTAGTCACTGAGGTCAGAGAGTCTTTAGTCGCTCATGGAAAGATTTCAAATAACTGTTCACTGACTTTTGAAATAAAATCTCCTGTGTAGCATCTCTCTAGATTTGAGAAGGCTGTAGCTCAGCTGTTGTGTAGTAATGTTCACTGAGGCAAGCCTTCCCCTGGCTTCATTTTTGTCTTTATGTTTCCCACAGCTCCCTCGAAAGATTTTGTTTTCACCTTTTATGCTACAAATAAAGTGACTCATGACTAATGTCCCAGTGTCCCAAAATATAAGCTCTCACACAAACCAGTACAAACTCTGGATCATTAAATGCTATAGGTTTTCTTCCAGGAAAAGAGGTCATCTTACATGGCACCTCCTGGTAAACTGAGGGCTATATGGTCTATTTAACCATTAAGCTTTTCTTCATTGGCCTCTTGAAGCAGGTAAATGATGGTCTCTGTTAAACTAGCTCTTCACAATGAGTTTCTGGCCCTGGCTGTCTCTCCAGAAAAATGTGCACTGACTAGCATTCATTTCACTGTTTCTAGGCTTAGATGTCGTTCTCTTACAGCTCCCTACTGTCACTAGCCTTCGGCACAACCAAGAATCAAGCAGGAGAGAAATAGGGGCAAGCTTCAAGGGTGTTTACTCAGGCAGGGCTTTGTTCTTGGAAGGCCAAAGTGTGTCAAAGACCAACATCCCCAGAAGCTGATTCAGAGATGGACAAGACACATCTATAAACACGCCCTCCTATGTTCTTCCCTTAACTGAACCAGACCGAACATCTGCTCTCCCCCCCAAAAAAAGATGCTATAGAATTTTTTTTTTTTTTGGTTTTTTCGAGACAGGGTTTCTCTGTGGCTTTGGAGCCTGTCCTTGAACTATCTCTTGTAGACCAGGCTGGTCTCGAACTCACAAAGATCCGCCTGCCTCTGCCTCCCCAGTGCTGGGATTAAAGGCGTGCACCACGACCGCCTGGCTGATATAGTATTTTTAAAGAACATCAAAGGCTGGTGAATTTCCCCCTTGGAATATACCATTATGCAGCATTTCTGTCACCTGTGAATGGGAAGTCACCAGCACTCTGCACAGCTAGCTCATTCAAGGGCATGGAACAGGTCTTTTAACAGATGTACATAGCAAAGAACAGATGTTTGAAAATTCCAAAGGAAACTGAAAAACCCAGCTGTCATTTGCTGGGCACTTTGTGTCAGGGACTGTGTGGAATATCCTTCACCACAGACTACTATGATGTGTAATCAACTTGGTTTACAGACAGCAAAAGTCAGTTTACATGAATTAAATTATTTTCCCAAGAGGACATAATCTACTTTTTAAAAGGCTTGCTTTAAAAAATCATTATCTGGAACAGAGGATGTAGCTCAGTGGCTCAGTACTTGCCTACCATACCCAAGGCCCTGGATTTCACTTCCAATAGCATGCACATGCACCCGCACTCCCCCACACTGACACACAATCTTCTTTGATCATTTGCCTCGTAGGATTCAATACAAGCCTGCTATGTGCTAGGGCCTCGTAAGATAAGAGGGAGTTCACATTCAGACAAAGGAGAAATATAGACTGATATATGTGTGTATGTCTATGTATCCTGTGCTACCTAGGGACAGACTGCCAATATGATGATCCAAGAGGATTATAACGAGTGAAAGACTCCTACGATCAACAGTTTATCCTTTTATGTTTAAATATGTTTAGAGACACAGTAATGGTGTGTTACATCTGCCTGCAGAGCTTAACACGGTCACGTGTTCACAGCTTTAGTGTGAACAGTCTGTGCCACCAAGGCTTGTGGGAGTGGGCTGTGATGTAATAACCCACCCTCTCTTTCTCTTTCTGGTTTTGGTATTCAAGACAGGGTTTCTCTATGTAACAGTCCTGGTCCTCATTTTGTAGACCAGGCTGGCCTCGAACTCAGAGATCCACCAGCCTCTGCCTTCCAAGCGCTGGGATCAAAGGTGTGTACTGCCACCACCTGGCTGATGACCTACTCTCTTAATGACAGAGTTCTCTTACTTCATTCCTGTCATTAAGCGATGCATAACTGTGCACATATATGTCAATAGATAGATAATAGGTGTATAGTCGGGAGGTGAGAATTGTCACTAATAAAATAAGTATTTCAAAGAGTGACAAAAAAGGGAGAGAGTGGTTTTGACGGGGGTGTCCTTGGAAAGATGACATTTAAGCAAGACTAGAAACAAATCAGTCAAAAGTCACTCAGGTGACTGAAGAAAGAGTGTACAGAGCCAGAGAAGCCAAGTTCACAAGGTGGCAGTGACTTGGCGTGTTAGAGCCGCCGCACAGAGCCTGGCTTGAGGAAGAGCAGTGGAACACACAGGAGATGAAGATGGTGGCAAAACAGTAGGGAGAACTTTGGGGATGAGAAGCAGGTGAGGAGGCGAAGGCAGGAGTGACCATGTGTTTCAGGCAAACCACTGTCCCTTGCCTTGTTCCATCCACACAGGAAGCAATCTTTTCTCTGCCTTGCCCAGTGCCAACTTCTTTGAAACCTGTTGTGGAAACCAGGCTGCCCTCACCTGTTTCCCCTACTGATATTTCTTTGAGATATTTTACCCTTCAGCTGTCGGACATGGACCTTCTCCCCAACAGGTGAAGACACTCCAGGAGCAGATGGATGATTACATAAGCCTGAGACTCAGCCTCTCCATTCATTTCTCTGTCCATTTCTCTTCCCTCTTGGTAAGTTCTGCACCCTACTGGATTTCTGTGCCTCACAGCTCCAGACAATATATGTTGAGGGGCCTCTGTGTGTGCGCTGTTCACTGACATACAAGACCTTTGCCACAGGTACCGGTGAAGTGGAATTGCTCACATTCTAGGTAGAAAACAAAAGCAAATACAAAATATTTATATATGGAATCTGCACAATAGTGATGTCCTAAAGTGTCCATTGGAAGGCTGTGTGGGAGACAGAGCCTTAGGCTAAACTAGGAATGTTTGTATGTAGGTGTGACCAGGCTGCTTAGGCGGTAGTTTCGAGAGGCAAGAATTGATCTGAAGCAAGATATGTGGGAAGCTACATAATAAAATGTGTACCTGTGTGTCTCTGTGTGTTTCTGATTGTTCTTCTCTTCTCTAAACAGAAGAATGGAAAAACACAATGGAGAATGATTGGCATCATGAAGAGGAGCTCAAATCATTTAACAGAGAGAGATCTCCATACGGCAATAACACTCTCCCTGAGAAAAGCACAGAAACTTTTCAGTGTGGAAATTAATGGAGTTGGAAGCATGTTTAACTGATTTATAAGCCCACTGGTTCATTACCTCATTAAGTGCTGTGTTTGCGGATGTCCCTCGCCCACCAAACAACCAGAGGAAATTCCAGAGATGTTCGTCTTTCCTATTTCTCCTCTCTCCCATCTTCACTGGGGACAGAAATGTTTGCTTTCTCTCTGCACCTGTTCCTGTTTTCTGTTTGCGTATGCCACCTGTTCCTATAGCATCCCAGTAGACTTGTCAAATCCCTGACTCATAGGGCTAAAATGAGAACTATGCCAAGAAGTGGACTGTAGACGGCAGTTCACAGCCAGGATACGTAGGCTGAACTGCAGGCAAGGCCCAGGTTTCTTTTGTGATTTTAACACCTACCTGCTCCCAGCCTGGAATGGATTGTTGTCCTCCTCGAAGCTCCATGACTCACCGGTCTCTGCACATCCCACAGAGAGAAGGAGCTTGTGCATTTATTAGGGATGTTTAGGTGTCGGCTGTCTGGAAAGCCCAGACAATAAGGAACGGCTAAAGCTGCACAATTGACTACAGAAAAGAGCTAGGGCCTCCGAGATGTTTTGCCAAGACTGAGTTGCTGACAGCTCCGTGTGGATTTCAGCCACCTCGTTCTGCTAGGAAATGATGACTGCACCAGCTGCAGCTTTCCCGCCCTTGCTGAAATCAGTTTTGGGGGGAGGGGGAGGAATTGTGCTTGACAGGTAATTAAGAAAGCTGACAGGAAATAGCGTTTCACTCTTTGAAAGTGAACCACGGTTGGTAAAAGATAATCTAATTTACCAAAACCCCAGCTGGCTAAGCTGTGCTTATCATCGCCAAGGCCGAGTCTCCTAGTAAATTAATCCCCCTTTGCCTTTTACTCTTCTTTAAGCTTTAACTTTTAATGTGAGAAGGGATGAAGATGCTATAGGGCCTGAGTTAGAAACACAACTGCTAAACATAAGATACAGAAGCACTGATTGACTAGAGGCGCAGAATTTCCTGGCTAGAGTTGAGATGACACTGACCAGTGACATCAGTTCTGTACCCCAATTCCCTTGCTTGTTTAAATGGGCAAGGTCGAGAAAGGAAGGTTTACACCATTGTTCCTGGTACTTTAAGGTTATTCACGATGTTGGATAATGAAGAAAGAAGTCAGGAGCTGAGAGCTAGGGAGGTGGCTCAGGGCTAAAAGTTTTTACTGTGTAGCCATGATGACCCAAGACAAGCACCCCCCTAAAGGGCATTGTCTCCCACACCTGTGGCCTCAGCACTGTGAGGGACTTGGGGACAGAAATGAGAGGATCAATAGAGTTTGTTGACTGCCAGTTTAGTTTAAAACTGTGAGCTCTAGATTTTCAGGGAGAAACCCTGCCTCACAGGAATGATGCGGCCAGTGATAAAGGATGAGAATACACCCCCTCTGCTGGCCTACACAGGCAAGTGCACACACACACACGGGATTTCAGTCAGATTTAGGAATTCACCTTCAAGCTCAAGGAAAGGAGAAAGAAACTAATGATCTACAATGCCCTTTGGTGATTATTTTATGATTTAATACTGTTATCATGGAGGAAAAGAACCTTACTCTCCTATTTATGTGTTATGATTTGGATATGGTTCAAAGGCCCCTCAAGGTTTCATGTGTTAGAATTCAATCCCCATTGTGCGGTTTTAGGAGTAGAAATTTAATCTAACCAAAGTATTTAGAAGAAACCCTTTAGGAAGTGATTTGAACTAAATAAGATTATTAAGGTAGAGCCCTATGACTGAAACCTGGGTACTTGATGAAAGAGACTACAAAATACATGCCCATACATTCATCATGAGTCACATGTCTTGTACCCTACCTTGATGCCAGATGCAGGCCTTTAGTCTTGCACCTCCAGAACCATGAGCTCAAATAAACTTCTTTTCAATTAACTAACCCCCTTTCTGGCATTCTGTTACTGGTGACAGAAAACGGACTAGTGCAGTATAGACAGTTACTTCTCACAAGGCTGATTCACTTGGTTTAGATTTAAGTGCAGGGACCTCATGGCGCTGGTCTTCTAGATAGATATCAATTTCAAATGCTACGATTGGTATCAGGAAGGATTATGTGGTAAGCATGAGCACTGGTAACTAGTCTTCACACTTTATGGCAACCTAATTGTTTCTTTTGCTGCAGCCTACTTTCAGCCACAAAAAAAAAAAATGGCTTTTTGTTCCAAGTAAAGTCTAGGAGAAACCCAGTTTGGATCTCTTGGTGGCTAATGACAGGTATTAGCCCTCAAAGCTTTCCCCTTGCTTGGGCTGGCTAAGGCGAGAGGGGAGAATTGGTATCATTATTCTGAAGTTCCTTGATTACAATTTCCTAGAACATGGAGAAGGTACAACGAACAAGTCACTTACTTTATGTTCATTCCAAGAATTTTGTGCCAAACCCAATAGCTGAGCATGCTGCCCCTAGGTGAAGGCAAATTACTAGTGTAACCAAGAGAATAACTGCATATTTACAACGGACCAAAAAAAAAATCAATTCATCAGAACTGTGGGAGTTGGCTTCCCAGTGCTCGTTTTTATATAACTTCTGAGGACCAAGAAGTAGAATAACTTTGTCCTCTTTCTGTTCTGTTGATGGACGACATCTGTGCGCCACCTTTCGTGTCATTTCTTTCCAAAGAAGAAAGAGTAGAAGAGTTTGGGGAGTGAACGCCAGGCGGTGGCACAGTCACAGGCAGAACCTCAGGAACTCTCGGGAGCCCTGAGCACCCCACAGACAAGTAAGGAGATTACAGGGGAAATGCAAGAGGGAAACCAAAAGTGCTCATGGTCCCTTCTCTGCCCTCTGGAAGGCTGGCATTGTCTTACATTCCTGCACCCTTGGGGGTGGAGACCTGACTCTTCTTACAGTGTTTTACTGTGAGATTTCCTTGTCCTAGAATATGATGCCAAAGGTACATGTGATTGAGCCATTAAAGTGCACTTCTTTGACTGTGAAAAGGCCTCCTCATTTCAGGTCTCTGTTACAGCTCAGAAGTCTCAAGGAAAGATGATATTTTAAACCACCACCGGTGATTACCTTGCATATCAGCTAACACATGCATCAGCAGGTCGGGAATCTGCAGAAAACCGTAAACTGTGACAAAGAGCCAAGCAGGGAGTGAAGGCAGTGTGCTGAGGGGAGGAGAGGAAGGTGGCAGGCCCCAGCCAAGGCATCTGAGACTCACCCCACCCAGCCTGAGTAAAGTCAGAGCTGGGCAGCTGTAAAACGTTGTCAATATTATCACCACTGGTTTACCGAATTTCAAGAAGTGATAGCATACTTTACGTTCTAAGCATATTTTGAACTCCAATAATTCATATTTGAAGTTTGGCATTGTGTTCAATCCTGAGACCAGTCTTTACTCCATTGTCCAGATTTTTAATTTTTCATATAGCTATTTACTTTATTTTTGAGATTATAGTATAATTACATCCTTTCTTCCTTTCTTTCCCTTTCTTTAAACTCTGCCATTTGCCCTCCTTTCTTTTTCTCAAATCCTTTTCTCATGAACTGTTTTTACATACATGCACACATGTACATATATGTTCCTACATAAGTACTCCCTGCTCAGTCTGTATAAAGTTACTCATATGTATCTTTTCAAAGCTAGCCATTTGGTATTGGATAACCAGTTCCTTCCTGGGGTAAGACTCTCTCTCCCACACTCAGCCTTCCTCAGTTGTCTAGTTCTCTGTGTGGGGCTGCGGCTTTGTGGGCCTTCTCCCATCCACTATGGCCGGTCTCTTGGTACAATCTCTATTGAACTCTTGTTTAGGCAGTCAGGTTAGTAAGCAATTATGTGTATACCTTCTGGCATTCCTCAGAGATAGTCTTACAGAAAACTCTGTTTCTCTGGCTCTGACAATCTCTCTGCCCCTCTTCACATTGTTCCCTGACCTTTAGGTACAGGAGTGTTTTGTAGAAGTAGTCACTGAGATTGACCTCCACAACTCACATTTTTATTAGTTGTGATTTTCTGTAATGATCTCTGTCTATTGCAAAGAAAAGTTTCTTTAATGAGGGGTAAGGATTACACTTCTCTATAATACAAGGACAAAGATTTAGGGTGTAGTTGGGGATTATGCTGGTTTAACACAGGGGTGGTTGAATGCTCTCCTCTGATAGCCATGACTTCACTGGCCTTGGGTTTCCAGTATGAGGCAAGGTACTGTCTGCTGTTGAACATCTTGTCTTGGGTTTGTCTCTTGCTGAGCGGCTCCTAAGCCAATTAGAGAGCTGTTAGTTGTTGTGTTTTGCTAAATGGTTCTATTACCAATAAAAACATTATAGCTCAAAGAAGCAAAGGAGGATCAACCAGCTGACCTTCCCTTTCTTATCAGAGACCTACCAGCACCTCTTCAGTCCACACATCCCATATTGAAGAGCATGTAAATTCCAATTCCCTCCCTTCTCCTTCCTGTCCATCTTCCTTATACATATGCCTGACTTTTCTATGGCTAATTCCAGTCAACTAGTCACTAGCTCCACCCTCACCAGCCCCCATTCAAAGTTAACTTTATTAACACAGTCTAGGAGTGCCACATATGTATTATAACTTGTCGAATGAAAGGCTCACCCCAAAGTTAAAGTTGGAGCAGAGTTTTGTTTTTGTCTTTCCAGGAGAATGAAAGGGGGAAATGTTGCAGGATAATCTTTTTGTGCACTGTGAAGATGTGTCTCTGCCAAGATGTGTCTCTGCCAAGGTACCTTCTGACGGCTTCAGTAAAGAGCTGCATGGCCAGTAACTAGGCAGCAGAGAACAGGTGAGACTTCCAGGCACAGATAAGAACTCAGGGAATGATCTGAGGCACACAGATTTCACCAATGAGACGCAGAAGGAGTCAGACGAACAATATGGAGGCGGGGTAATCAGTCACGTGACAGAACATAGACTAATATAAGTGGGTTAATTTAAGTTATAAGAGCTAGTTTGGAACAAGCCTAAACTAAGGCCAAGCATTCATAATTAATAAGAAGTCTCTGTGTCATTATTTCAGAGCTGGTATTACAAGGACTACAGTTGGCTACCACTGAGAGGCACGCTTAGGGTTATTGTGTCATGCTGATTGCTGTGGTCGTTCATGTGTGTCATAGCTGAGTCCTTAAGTGGGAGGCTTCCAGGTTATTTCCAGGCCAGGGACCTCTGGGCCTGGCTTCTAAAGTGCATGATGTCTTCATCAGCAGGAACTTCCCTTCCACCCATGACTGGCAACCAAGAACAGTAGCAGCAGTTTGCACTGTCTGGGGAGTCTCTGAGAAAACCCTGAGGATTTCTGTCAGATGCTCCTTGGCTCTTGGGGAAAACTTTGTCAGCAAAGATGAAAAAATTTATTTAAACTATACATTTGTATTTATGCATAGACTTACATGTATTATAGAGTGTGTTAAGTAATTGTTAATAGTACAATTTCTTGTGAATTTGTCAGACCTCCTTGCTGTTTTTATTCTCTCCTCCTGTTCTTTTTTTTCTCCTCCTTCCCTAATAAACCTCAAGTTTTTCCTCTTTTTCTCAATCAGATTACTTGCACCCTGATATTTCTCTCTCTATTGCTCCCTGACCCCAACAATGATCCCTTTTTGCTTTCCTGGTTTCTACATTTACGCCAAGATATGAACTCCCATTGATGATCTGGAGCTAGGAGCCTCAGATGAAATAGGCAATGTTTGACTTCCTGGGTCTGAGTTGCCTCACTTATGACCTTTTCCACTTCCAACATTTAACTGCAAAGGTCATGACTTCATTTCCCTTCACAGCTAAATAGTATTTCATAGAGCATATGCACCATATTGTCAAAGTAAATCTATCAGATGACCCGGATTTGTCTTATCTGTATTTGGCTGTTGGCATCTAACTCTTTGGATGTTATGTGTAAGAACATGTGATATGTAAATCCAAATACTTACACAATTGTGTATTTCATATATATCATTTCAATACATAATCCCTTAGACTTACTTTTAATCTAGTCATTATTAGCTTGGGATTTCTGGTAATAAAGCATTAAGTTAGTTTTTGTCTAGTCATTATTTTTCCAACCAGATGGCTGTAAAAATAGCTGCTCATTAAATTCAGGATATGTTCACCAACTATTACCAAGTTTGAGACTGTTATAGACTATGGGGAAATTTGAAGTTGGACTGAAAGCATTTGTGCATTATGATATGTCTATACACCTTTGGGGGCCAGGGAGTGAAATGTGGTAACCCCAAAGGGAGTGGCACTATTAGGAGGTGTGGCTTTGCTGGAGGAGTCCATCTCTGTGGGGGCGGGCTTTGAGATCTCCTTTGTTCAGGCTTCCCTCAGTGCTACAGTCAGTCCACTTCCTGTTGCCTGCAAGATGTAGCAGTCTCAGCTACCAGCACATCTGCCTGCAGGGAGCCATGCTCCCCACCATGATGATAATGAACTGACCCTCTGAATCTGTAAATGAGTTACCCTAACTAAATGTTTTCTTTCTAAGAGTTGCCATGGTTATAATAAAAGCCATAAAAACCCAAACTGAGACAGTGTCTTTCCTTACAATAAATGATGGACTGTTGGCTTTTGTTCTTCTGAGTGTGGTAGGTCACATCACTAGCCATCTGTCAATCATTTTCTTAAGCTTGTCTTTCTCCATGTATGCTTCCCATGAATACCACAGGGAGTGAGAACTGGACGGGTAAGAATCACAGCCTCAAATAGAATTCAACTCCAGCCAACTATACATCTCCAACAAAAGTCTACTTTTAGATGTGTAGGCAGAGGTCAGAAAACCAGAAAAGCATGGAGAGGCACCTAGAGGCTAGAAATAGAAGGTCCTATAAACATGAGCTGGAAAACAAGAGGCTGAGTAAAAGTGGGAACTGTGGCCATGAAGATCCATCTGCTGCCAAAGACACAGGCCAAAGCGAAGCAGAAAGTGTTTCAGGGGACCAAAGTGCCTGAACTTACTCTCCTCTGATACTTTGATCTTCTGTTGGTGTTAATCAGTCACCGAATCTATTCAGAATCTCTGATGATGTGATCCCTAGGGATGAAAGCATGGAGCTAAGAAGGAAGGGAAGAGGACAGATGTTGGGTGTGAACAAATGAAGAATCACCAGTGCAGAGCAACCTTCCTCTGTGTGACCAAGAGACTCAGAACATGTCGTCATGCCTCAAAGTACAGAGTAGAAGATAGGAGTTCTAAAAGACTGGTCAAAGTGAGCATTCCCAGCATTAGAACAAGCCAAGCCAGTGTCATAAGCCTCCTGACCTGTCACACAAAGGAGGGTCTTTCTTTTATACACCTCTAGCAGAAAACAAACCCTATTATGTCAGACAAACCAAGACTGAAGTATAGTCTAAAAAGACCCTTCGACACTCTCACAGTCATAAGAGAAAGACTGAAAGAGCAACATCTCCACATTCAAAGAGAATTAAAAGAGGCCTGAAAACTAAGTTCAACATGCTACCCTTGGTTTGGAATTAGATGCCAAAATAATTTACACAATTGACAAATTTTAATAGAATCTATAGATTAGAAAACTGTGGTGCTCTCACCTTGAACATTGTGTCATGAGAAGGGAAGAGAATGCCAAACATCTTTTTCCTGGTGGACGCTAAAATGTCCCGGGAAATAATTTGTAACAAAGGGTCAGTGTGTACATTACTTTCCTCACGCTAAAAAAAAAAAAAAAGAGTAGGTTGGGGGTGGAGAGATGGCTCAAAGCCTACAATCACTGGCTGTTCTTCCAGAGACTCCAGGGTTCAGTTCCCAGCACCTACATGGTGACTGTCAGTCATCAGGGACTCCAGTTCCATGGGGTCAGATGCCCTCTTCTGGCCTCTGTGGGCACTTTGTGCATGTGGTGTTCATGCATGCAAGGCAAACACTCATACATATGAAGTAGAAACAAAGGAACCCTTCTAAAAGTAGGGAGGGAGGGAGGGAGGGAGGGAGGGAGGTAGGGAGGGAGGGAGGGAGGGAGGGAGGGAGGGAGGGAGGGAGAGAGAGAGAGAGAGAGAGAGAGAGAGAGAGAGAGAGAGAGAGAGAGAGACTGTAAGCATGAAGCTTACATTTTTAGGTAGGAAAAGCCAACCCAAGCAGGAAGCGCTCCTTTGCATGGAGAGAATGTTTATTTTCCCGACTGTCTCAATGGGGTCTCATCAAACACATGCTTCCTGAATGATTCTAGGCACCCAATGACTCCTGTCATTACAGAGAGAATTCTGCTCCTCTCTTGATAATTTGCCTGAACATTATTAGCTGCTTTTCCTTCTTATTAGAAGCTAAATTATTAGATTAAAACAGAAAGAAATTGGGTGAAGGAAAAGGTCCTGCTATGTCTTTGTTGGAGGGCTTGGCATGAAACTGGAATTTTCTGCCTCTTGTGTAAGGAAGTGGGTGAATGATGAACACAATATTTATGCCAGCCTTGCAATTGGATTATTTCCACCTCCAAAATAGAGCTGCTAATATAACATTTGCTCTCTGGGGTGAGAACCGTTTGCTTCCCCACTACTTCATCCTATCCCCCAAGCAGTTGTCTGAGAAGACGATGAGTACGTATATTGCGCACTCATGTCCTTCTGGAAGTCAGAAAACCAATAACCGCAACTGTTCTCAGTGCAAGGACGATGCACATAGACCTGCTATGGCTCTGAGCAAACTAGCTCTAGGAAACTCCTGGCGAGACCGAGGGTGGCATATCTGCTGGGTGGTCGTGGCTTTGGTTGGAGGAATTTAGAGACAGGGAAGCATCCATGTGTTTCAGCATGCTGCCTACTTTCTAAACACCTTCCACAGGACCCTCATCATTACAACATGATCTTGAGGGAGAAAAATCTAATATCCAAGTATCATTCTATTAGATTAAAGGGCCCAGTTACTTCTTATTAGCTTAGTTGCTATTCTCTGTGCCATCAGAATTTCAAAATATCTCGAATTCAATGAACAGGTATTAAGAGCCTAGTGTGTACCAGGCACCATTGGAAACTTGATCAAAAAAACTGCTTCACAGGCCACAATTTCTCTTTCCAGAAAAATTAAGGATCCTATAAATATGATCTAGCATGTGTAGATTTTTATCAACATAGGGTTGCATTTTTATTACATTTTAATTTCATTTGCTTGTTTTAGAACAGTGCGTGTGTGCCACAGGGGTTGTGTGGAGGTCAGAGGGCAAGTTGTGGAAGTCAGTTTTCTCTTTCTTTCCACCATGTGGCTCTGAGGAATCTAACTCAGTCCTCAGGCTTGGTTTCCAGCGTTTTTATTTTCAACACATCTCATCAGCCCCCAGTATAGGACGTCCTCCAAGAACTCCACTTAAGGAAGGACTACTTTACGATATTCACTAAGTGTATGGCTTGGTTGTTACTGAGGACTGAAGGGTGGGCACATTCATAGCAGACTAAAGAGCTGGTCTCTAAAGTTCCTTCATAGATAATCTATTATATCATAACAACAACAACAACAATAATAATAATATGTGTTATTTTGTTAAGCCATAGTTGGATATCAAAATCACAATTCTGACTACTATATCTGGTTTGGTAATGCAATCTGAACAACAGAAAAGCAAGAATATATTAAACGAGTGTTCTGTTGGCTAGCAAAATTGTCTTGCAGCATCTTTAAATTTATTGATAAGAACAATACACTGCAAGACTCCAATCCTAATCTCAAGAGGTTTGGGGTACATTTGTGAGCAACTCCACGGAGAGTCCTGCCAGGTCAGGAACTGGAGTCTCTCTGTGACATCATCAGACTAAGTTCACACGTTTCTAAGGTAGGTAGGAACTTTAAGAAGCAGCATTGACTTCGATGACTGGATACATTTCACCATTTTTGCTAAAATAAATAAATAGCCTCACAGTTGTATGGCGGCATCATGTGCTCGAATTTTATGATCTGCAACATGATGTGATCATTGAAGTCCTTGTAGAACTTTACCTTTTTACAATGTGGTAAAATGCTCGTGCTAAAATGTTATGAACTAGTGTCTCAGGGTTTTTATTGCTGTGATGAGACTCCATGGCCACAGCAACTCTTAAAAGTAAAACATTCAATTGAGAGGGCTCGCTTATCGTTTCAGATGGTCAGTCCGTTGTCAACATGGTGGGGAGCATGGCAGTGTACAGACAGACGCTGTGGGAGACACTGAACATCCTATATCTTGCAGGCACAGGAAGTCAAACTAACACACTGAGCAGTGTCCTGGGCGTAAGAAACCTCAAAGCCCAACCCCATAGTAACACACTTCCTCTAACAAGACCACACCCACTCCAACAAAGCCACACCTCCTAAGTGGGCCACTCCCTGTGATTACATTCAAACTACCACAGCTGGTTAACCTTGAAGACGCTCCCGTCGTTTCCTAGCACGCACACCTGTATTTCCTTCTCCACATTTAGTCAGTACGTCCAATACCGCACCCCAAAAGGGCACTTTTGAGAGTTTTATAAAAGAGTGTAGCTTCTATATTAAAAGATTCATTTTCTCCTTTTTTCCTCTATTTCCTTTCTCCCGCTATCCCTTCCTGTCTTGTGTCCTAAGGGGAGGTCGGTTTCTGCCATGTGAGCAACTCCACGGAGAGTCCTGCCAGGTCAGGAACTGAAGTCTCTCTGTGAACAGCCACAGGAATGAAGCTGAAAGCTAGTCTCAAACCGCTGACACCATGAGATCAACCTTGTAAGAATTCTCCACCCAGAATCCTGGGCTAAGCCTCTTCCCGCTTCTCACTCTCAGTCTGTGTCACGTGATAAATGCTTGAATCTTAAGCGCTTAAGCTTTGTGGTAACTTGTTGTGCAATTCCCTGGAAAACAGACACACGTGATAGGAAGGTTGCCGTAGGCTACCATGGACTATCACTGAAAGGTTAAGAATGGGCTGGCAAATTGACTCATCAGTAAAGGTGCCGAGACTGAGTTAGATTCCCAGACTCACACATAGAGTGAGAACTGAATCAGCAGGCTGTCTTCTGACCAGGCGGGTCACGGGGACACACATGCGCAACAAACAAGCAAACAAATGTTTTTAAAGTTGTGAGTTTTCCATCATTCATTAAGCTCCTCGTATATGCTCGTTATTATCAGAAGAGCTAAAGATATGTCAGTCACATAATGAAGGCGCCTGCCCTCCTGAAGTATGTGTTCTGGTAAGAAGAGGAAGATAATTCACGTGTATAGATTTAGATGACTGCTTAAGAAACCAAAACAGACTAGAAATGAGGTAGGTATAGCAAGGAAGCATGGTGTTTCAGGTATAGTGTTAGAAAAGGATTTGATGAATGGGAATCGTGACCTAATCTTGGGAGGGAGAGAGACTATCACACGCAAAGGAAAGGAAAAAGCTGGTGTGAAGACTCCGAGACAAAGATAAGCCTGCTGTATTGAAGGCAACATTAATGGAAAGAAGGTGCGTGCCTTGTCATAGCCTCACAAAAAGGGCTAATTCAAAGGATAAATACGTTTTTCTAAGGTTTCTGTATTTGTTCCTTTTCTCACCACTTATCAGAGTGCCTCCAGAAACAAGGGAAGAAACAACAGAGTTAGCTCAGGTTTTACAGGGTCTCAGTCCACGATGGTAGGAAAGCCATGATGACTGGAACAGCTCAAGCTTTGTGGGTAAGACCTCAAGCAGAGGCCTTTCCCCCACAGCCATGGATTGGAAACAGAGCTGAGAGCAGCCACTGCAGCTAGAAGTGGGTGTGACATTCAAGGCTGCTCCCCACAGCCACTTCCACCAGCCAGGGTTGTGGCTCCTGCTGGGTGAGTGGTTCTGTGGATGTCCTCAAACTTATGTGAGAATGGGCAGCAAAACTTGGACTTGGTGGTTATTAGAGAGGGAGAGAGAGAGAGAGAAAGAGAGAGGACACAAAGTTAGGAGGGGCAAGGAGGAGGTTAGATCTGTAAAGGTAAATGTGACCACCATGCAATATATAAAATTCTCAAAGAAATAATAAAAATATTAAAAATATATTGAAAAAAAGGTCCACTTCAGCATTGAAGAATCAAGAAAGTCTGTCACCTCTACACCTCTTATTAATTAATAAAACTATGCCAGGAAGTGTCTGAGGAAATAACAAATTAATCAGAATAAAGGCCTCAGGAAAAGAGGAAGATAGAGAGCATGGGTCTGGGAAACCAGATGATTCAGGGCAAAGTGAAGGCACACTTGCCACGTTTCAACAACTGTTAGAGAGACACCCTGACTGGAGAGAGCATGGCTAGACAACTTTCTTCAAACCAGAAGTGGGTATTCAGATCAGTACAATTAAACCTGGGTACTGAGGAAACAGAAAATGAAGACTTAAGTTCTAACCTCTCCGCTTTATGGTGCTGGGCAGTGGGGGAGAGAACTCAGACAGAACTTAGCTTATTCCTTGCTCAAAAATGTGTGCTGATATGCTCTGTCAATACCCATGGGTGGCCTGCCCCTTTCAGAACAGAAACAGAGGAGGAATGGGTGGGGAAGCAGAGGGAAGGGAACGAGAGGAGAGGAGGGAGGGGAAACTGAGGTCGGGTTGTAAAATAAATGAAAAAATTTAACTAATAAAAAATGTGTGCTGAGATGACTTCTCACACATTTGTACAGTATTATAAGAAATTGAGCTTACTATAAATACATAATTTCTAAGCACCTGGAGAAGAAGAAAATCCATAAAGGAAATATAGATTATGACTCAACCTATATGACAGGTAAAGCTAAAAAGACTATACTAAAAAATAAAATTTTAAATCCTCTCCATTATTTCTGGAGGCTGAGCGATGGGGTTGGGTGTGGATGGAGTCGGGTGATGCAGAGGGAGTTGAGCATGTGGGGCACTGGAAGTTCTAAGTCAGTAAAACCATTCAGCACAACATTGATGTGGGGGAAATTCAGGACATTGCTTTTGCCAGAACTCAGAGAACTGTGCAGCAGAGAATGAACGCTTAGGAATCCCTGGACCTTAGCTACGAATGATGGGTCACTATTCATTCATGGGTAATAATATAAACAGTGCAGGAACACACGATGTTAGACCTACAAGAAGCTGGGGATGGTTGAGCATTCAAGAGCCTCGAAGGGTGTTTCTTGTCCCCCCTCTTTTTTTCTTGTAGATATAAATGTACTTTAAGGGGCAAATGCAGTAGTAAAAATAAATAAATAAATAAATAAAACATTTCTGGAAGCTCCTACTGTGTACATATAGTCCCCAACTCCCACTTCTCATCTAGAGATTTCAGACTACAACACAGCATGAAGCCAGCTGACACTGAGCTCTAAGTGTCATAGAAAATGTCCCCACCCTTGAAGGCCCTCACCACATTGCGATGTCCCACAATCTCCAGCTTGCCAATGCCAACAGCACCAAGGGCATTGAGATTTGTGGCGTCCTCTGTGGAAAACTGATGAGAAATGTGTTCACAATCACACGCTCTCACGCCAGACCAAACAGTGGACTGCAGAATTGTCACACAGAGAATGAAAAGCATTTTCCTCAGGCAGGATGTCTGGGACTCCTCACTCCTGGCTGCATCCAGACCCACGCAACCCAAATGGCCTTTTGCCCAGTGTGCACATTCGCTGCTCCAATAAAACGATGTTTCCAGAACCCATGGCAAATGTCTGCACTGCCAAGTTCCAGGAAACTGGATAAGTGGATTCTTTCAGTTAACTCACTGCAGCCTTCAAGAGATTCCATGCTGCCAGCAGAGAGGCTTTCATCCCCGCATCAGAGACCACATCTGTCCTGAGACCACATCTGCCCTGAGACCACATCTGCCCTGTACCTCAGTACCTTCACTGTCAAAGACAGGATTACAGTGCTGTGACCACCACAGACCCTCAATAAACAGCAGTCACGGTGCAGGGAAGGGGCTCATTGGGTAAAGACACTTGTCACCAAGCCCGATAACCCAAGTTCACTTCCTGGGATCCACATGGTGGAAGGAGAAAACTAACTTCCACCAATTTGTCCTCTGACATCCACTTGTGCACTGTGGTATGTGTGTACTCCCCTAAATACATAAATAAAATTAAGATAAAATAAAGCTTAAGTCTAGGAAAAACTAAAAAGAAAATTAAGAATTATAAACAAAAAAACAAAAGGTACAGGTACCAAAAATGAGCACAATGCCAGCAGTAGCCAGATTAAGTATGAATCATTTAAGCTTCTATTAGAAGAGGCAATAAAATCCCACTGTGCTTACAGGAAGACTCTAAATGGGATAATTGAATACGAGGGAATAGATACAAATTAGTGCAGGGAAATAAAGCAGAAGTGGTTATATTAGTCTTTTTGCATTTTAAAATTCCAAGAAAGGAGAGACTCATGCATGACTCAACCCCTGAGGAGCTACTGACAGTTGGTGGCCTCTGGGGGAGGGGCAGTCAGGTGTCTTTAACGGTGTGCCTTTGGTACACAAGCTCTAGTGGACGGCCCTGCACCCAGGAGTGTATGGGCAGCCCAAGCTTCTAAATCCAAATCCTAAGATATTAGTATATAACTTAGAAACCATATAAAAGCCAAAACAGTAAAAGGAGACCAAGGGATGGAGAGGAGCGACAGAGGGAAATAACTGGTCAAAGTAATTTGAAAGGGGAAATGAGAAAAATAGGGGAGAAATTAGTAAGAGAGAGAAAGTATAGCAACACAGAAAGAGAGGGAAGAGGGGCAAAATAATAGAAAATGCCTCGAAAAGTTATGAAAATCCTATTATCTATTTCCCTATCATATTATTGTTGTCTATTTATCTAAAATACATATAAAATATATGGACATTTAATCATTAATATGGAGAGAGAGAACTTAAATAACAATTTCCAGCTGAGTTGTCAATACCCTTCCTCAAGACCCATGAACTATTCACAAAAACCCTAATGCCAGGCATGAGAAGCCTCTTTACAAGTTCCCCCGAGACAATATAGGTTATTGCTGTTGCTCTTGGTTGCTTCTCAGAGGGCGAAGGTTATGTTCCTATTGCTAAAGGCACCATGAACTTCAGACACAGGACCCAACAAAGGATCTAAGCTATATCTGACCTGAAGGCCTCCATCCTGAAGACCAGCTTTCACAGTTCCAGAAGGTGTCATGCGAGCATCTAAAGGAGGGAAGAAAATGTGCTTCTGCCCAGCTATGACACCTGTGAACCACAAAAACAACCAGCATGTCATGATAACCCTGAGTGTAATAGTGACACTCAAATATGATGTGGGATTCCCCTCTGTGTGCTGTGAATATGTTTTATTACCATTGGTTAATAAA
>JAQHUG010000286.1:1315076-1333244 GCA_028555095.1 Dicrostonyx torquatus
GGACTCCAGTTTCTTATCACTGAGCAAACTACCTGGGTTTGTTTATCTAACAACAGAGTTTTAAGCACAAAGGTACAAATGCAAGCTCCAATACATAAGGGTCTCTTGGAATGTGTTTGCTACTCTCCCATCAACCCAATTACATCATATTCCAAAGCTCAGAGTCATTAGATGCTATAGTTGAGAGGTGGGGTGAATCTGGCTGATCAACACTGTAGCAAGACTGAATCAACAGCAGGCACAGTGAAAACTTAAGATTTAACTATGGTATTTAGATGTTGGGCCTTGGGAAGTGATTAGGAATTGGTGACATCATTAGGTAAAGCCTCTATGAATAGTAATGGCTTTAGATGGACAGGGAGAGAAGCCAGACAGATACATAGACATTTGTTTGCTACCCATGATGCTCTGAGACATCTTGGGACCTGCCAATAAGAAGGTCATCCACAGATCCAATTCTTTGACCTTTGTACCTAAAGAGCCACAAGCCAAAGTAAACCGCCTTGTTTTGTAATTTACATCATGACGTTGTGTTATTAGCAACAGAAATGAACTTATATAGTCAGGGAGTATACCCCCAGAGGGCACAGATTCGAGAAAGAGTAAGAAAATTGGGGCCATTGCCACAACCAATCCAACACAATTAATTATTCAATAAATGATGCTGGGAAACTTGAACTGCTCAGAGGAGAAAAGCAGGCTAGATACCTATATTACAACACAATAATTTCCAGAATTAAAAATTAAAGGTAAATGACAGTATTTCAATAATGAAGTTAAGAACAATCTGGAGGAATTATTTGCAATAGAATGGCAATGGATTATAAGCCATATTATTTCAAGAGATTCTTGAAATAAATTCAAAAGGGATAAAGTAGTGAAGAGAAATGGAAATAGATAATTCAGAAAAGAAACAAATAGGTTCTATATTCCATAAATCTCTGTGGCATCTTTGAACCTGAAACTCCCATCAACTCTGAATTGTATTGCCACTTCAGAGTCACACAGAGGAGCTGAACAAAATTTTATAATCCTTCCAAATCACTTAAGTCATCTGTCTCTTTGAAAAAACGGCAGAGCCCATTTGAATACTGGTAAATCATATTTTACCTCTTTTCAGGATGAGAGATTGTGCCAAGTGACATGGCGGGGGTGTGTCAAAATAAGCTGAGCATCTAACTGCCTGGGCAAAGGCCAGCCTTAACAAAACAGTTAACTCATGAGTTTGGAAGCCATTGTCATGAAATAAATAAGGACTGCATAAGTCCAGTTAACAAAAGTCTAAATTAAAGGACGTTCCTAAATAGGATAGGATGCCTAGATAAGGAAGGCAGCAATCAGGAAGTGTCTTGATAATTAGGATGGGGGCTGTTTTGTTTTGAAGATGCATATGAACCATCTATCACAGGAGAGAATTGTTCATTTTCAGTCTATGTGATGTATTTGGGGAGTTCTCTCACCTACAAGACTTACACACACACACACACACACACACACAAGTGTGTGCTAGAAAAAATAACAGATGGTAAAACATATGTCTACATCTGCTTCCTCTTCTAAAACACAGACAAAAATACCATTTATTTCATCAAGTGTTTTGAGTGTTAAATGAGACAGTATCCACTCAAGTTGTGGGATGTTGTGGTTATTTTAGCTGTTTTTCTTTTCCCTTCCCTTCTGATTAGTTTGTTGTTGTTGTTGTTTGTTTGTTTGTTTGTTTGTTTGTGTTTTTGCCACTGTGACAAACACCTAACAGGGACAACACAAAGTCTACAGGGTTATGTCGGATCAAGGTTTCAGATGTTTCCATCTGTGGTCATCTGGCCCCACTGCTTTCAGACCTGTCTGGGAGGAAGGGCATGGCCCAGAAGGCAGTGACAGGAAGCAGAGATTGTGTCAGGGAGGAAGGGACTGGAAACCAAAAGACCCAGTTCCACTGATAAGGTCTCCCATCTTCATTTCTACACCTTCTAATAATGCCATAATAATGCCATCAGTGGGGTAACATTACTGAGGTCAGAGCCCTGGGGACTCTACCCCTTCCTCAAACTCAGCATCTAGAAACCAAGGCTTGGGGAGGACACCTCATATCCCAAACAGGACACTTTCCTCTGTGAGTTCCTATTTCTTGGGGATGATTTCTAGGCCCTTATCTGGCTGTTCACTTCTTCCTGTTCCTGTCCTTCCCCACTGCTCCAAACTTGTTCTCAATGGGAAGTTACTTTTTCTGCCTACTTAGCACTTGAGTTTTTTCTTTGCTCAGAGGGTGGGGAGAACTTTCGGTTTCACTTAGCAATGTTTACAATGTAGCATGTGCTCCACAGCTTTGCTTTGAAGTTCCTCATTTTCCCCTAGTATTTAGGGGCATTTACTACCTAACTGTGAGCTCACATTTCTTGACTGAGTCCATGTTGGGCACCTAAAGCACTGGGCTACTTCAAAGCGGGTTTGTTTTCTCTTGATAATGCCAATGATCACAAGTACCTTAGCTGGTGATAGGAAGGAGCCATTTTTTATCTGTCCCCATGAAATGATATTTATACCATAATACTCTAAAGTTCTTCCTTTTTTCAATATAATTTATTATTCCATTCTATGAACACCTCAGTCAAAGACGAGAAACACAGCCTAGAAGCATGGCTTGGATAATTTTTGGATGTGTCTCCCTAGACCTGAAAGCACATTTGCTGGAAGCTGGGCCTACGGTGTGGTACTGAAAGCTGGTGGAAGCTTTAGGCTTATCCACCATAAGCACAGTAGGGAGGGCATGAATGCTGGCCCCTCAGAATGGGTCACGTCCCCCAGGGATCAGTTAGTTCCACAAGATCACGTGATTAGAGAAGAGCAGAGAACCTGGCCCCTTCTGGTCTTCCTGCTTCCTTCTCACCCATCTGAGCTCCTTCAGATTTGCCTCTCTCACACATTTCTGCACGGGATATTATCTGCCACGAGGCTCTCAGCAGAAATCAACACCAGCTGCGTGCTTGAATCTCTGCGAACTGAGTAAGCCTCTTTCTTTCCTTCTTTATAAAACACCCATCTTCAAGTAGTCTTAGAAGAGCACAGAAGAGACTGAGACTCTCGCTCTTTCAAATAAATGAGTAAATAAACATAGTAAATGTGGGTGACTTTACAGGTATCTAAACTCACGTGTGTGCCGGCCAGAACGATAACTATGTTAATGTTGTCATGTAACATCTGGAGGTGAATATAAAATCTGCTGGAATGGTGACAAACGGAGACTTTTGTGACTCATTCTACATGTCTCACATTGTCTCAATACTATACACTGAGATGCATATGTCACCTACTTGCCAACTTTGACATTTCCTACAGGATTATAGCATGAAACTAGCCAATATTATAGTCTTTGGTTTTATATATCTTCTATTTGGTAAATGCTCCAATGTAACAGTACAAATCAAATAAATATGAATATACATTAGTAAAACCTAACTTTGTAGAAGTCGTGAAGGTCAGTGAAGAAAGCTTGTGAGACAGTTGAGCAGAACTGAGTCAGGACAGAAAGCATTTCACTCACTTTTATTCAGATTTGGTCTGGGGACTGTGCAACCCACTTCTTCCTCTATGTAGTGTGACTATACCTCACAGCCTCGCCCTCAGAATGCTTGAGTTAAGACAAACAAAGACTGGATCTCAGAAAAACCATTAAAGATTTAAAGAAGAATTCTAGCCAATCATGATGGTGGACACTGGTCGGTCTAGCTACTTGGGAAGGCAGTGAGGCAAGTTTAAAGCCTAGACAAGTCAGTAAAGCAATGTCTCAATTTTTTTCAATTTGGGGAGTATTATCTGGCATTATCAAAGCCCTAGTATGAGTGCACAATCCTGAAAGAGAGAGAGCGATCGTGGGGGATGGTACTAGAAAACAGTACCAGCAACAGCTCACTTCAACATCACACAGTTCTGAGTTCATGATGCCAAATTTTCTTTTTAAGCCTCAGTTCACTCTTGAATAAAATATGCTTTTGTAAGGCAAACTCAGAGCATAAAGGTTAAAGTATTGCTAATATGTACATTTAATCTATTCCTCTTAGTGTAACTCACTCACTGCCTTTGGAAACAAGTTAGAAGTCTAGGGAGGGGGTGGACAAAATTATCAGACATGAAGCAAAACGTGAGCTTGGAACCTAACAAAAGCCAAATTTCTTTCCAAACAAGCATGAATATTAACAACTCAGTGTTTGCTACTGAATCGTGAGATTCAAAATCACACCGCGGTCCTGGGGTCTAACAAGCCGGTGAACATGAGCTGTCGAAGCTATCTCTATCTCTATTGAAGTGAAGTAAGAACTTAAGACTTCGGATCTACAGTGTCTCCATCAAGGTCTATCTATGAGAACATCAGGTCTCCACAGATTCTCATGCAGTATCTTGGGCTTTTAGCAACACAATGAAATTAATCCTTAGAGAGAGAGAGAAAGAATTTAGGAGAAAAACTACCAAGTTCATGAATAGCCTAAGGCACAGAGAAAGGGATCAAGGGCTTTTGATGTGAAACAGTACAAGCCGAAAATCAGGAGGGGGGTGCAAAAGATGATTTCCAGAAAGCAGTGGTAGGTTGTAAGTGCTTAATAATCTAAACAATGGATTCCTCTCAACAAGAGCCATCTAAAAGCATTGCCTCAGATGAAGAGATCTGACCAGTTTGTGATCTCTGTCACCCCAGCCATCCTTCTGCAAAGCCCTGAATGCTATCACCCTGTGGGCTTACGGAATATCACACCAAGGGAATGGACAGAGAATTTCTCCTTGAAAGGACAACAGGCTTGGGATACTTGCCTCTTCTGAACTGCGGAGGTAGACCATGTTGCTAAGGAGACCAGGAGGTATCAAGGACAACCCCTCATAACCAGCCTGCATAAATGACACTTGTGACAAGGAGACTGTGCTGCCAGCATTAATAACTCTGAAGAGGCAATCCAAGTATGAATTACTCCAGTTGAGAGTTTTTTGTGGCACATTTTAAAGCAGACTAGTTAGTTTTACACACACTCACACTGACCTGTACTGCTGGAGGGAAATGTCCCGTGTTATCTTGGTTTCCGTGGGGAGGGATCTCACTCAAGTCCCAGTTCACACTTCCTCTCTGCCCACGGGCAGCTGGAGGCACGTAACTGATGGGAAAACTTGGAAAGTGTAGCGTGTACTCCTTCCCTTCTGTCTCTCAGAGGAAGCTTGCCCTTCCAGAATATGTCTGCAGGCCTTACAAACTGCTTGTCTTGCAAGCCCAAAGCTCAATCCTCAGAACCCACATTAGAAAACATCCCAGGCATAGAGGCATTTTACACACCTAACCACCACCTCAGCTGTCCCATAATATACGTTTCTCTAAAATTTTATCTAATTGTTGTGAACTGGGGGGAGATAAAGGTGCCATTAATTAGAACTACTCTTACATACCTAAGGATACTTACAATATGATGGGTTTAACTCAAGTCCAAATACTTCATAATTGAGAAAGTCTTAACTGGATGCCTTTATGTGGGCTTTGAAAGGTTTATAAACTCCCAGAAATATATGGAAACATTTGCATGTAGATGTATTTTTCTATCCCTATGGAAAGTGGAACATTCATCCAATTGTTCATAGAAATAAAATCCTAAATGAATCGTGATGTTGAATATTTTCAGCATATCTACAGTTTTAGAATTTTTATTTTTACTGTTTTATATATGTATTTTATCTGCAAATGTACAAGTGCATCATATGTGTGCCAGATTGCCCAAAGATGTCAGAAAAGGGTTTCAGATTCCCAGAAAATGGAGTTAGAGATGAATATGAGCCACATATGGGTGCTGGAAAGCAGACCTAAGTCCTCTGCAAGAGCAGCAAATGCTCCTAACCACTGAGCCAACTCACCAGACCATGACTACAATTTTAGATTAGCCTCGTAGTTCCAAAGTGGTAAACACACGCAATACAAACATCTGACTCTGCTTGTTGTTTGTGAGTGAGAGGCTTTGCTAAATTCTCCACGTAGGGAAACCACTGTCTTAGGTTGAAGCTATAGCAATCCCTCTGGCTTTAGCCTTTTCAGAGATGGCTCTTTGGCCAATTCATTACCATATTCAAGATAAATTTTAAAAAGAGTTTTCTTTAAATTCTAAGAACTTAGTAGTTTTTATTTGTGTTGTAAGAAAGGCCAAATATTTGGTATCTTCATTTTTTAAGGATGAGTTCCTTTAGAGAAGTAACCAGGAAACCGGCATACCAGGTTCAAGCTGTCATGACAACCAGAAATGATACCCATCTATTCAGACATCAAGGAAGTGGCCATGCTCTGAGACATCATCTTCTGAGACAAGGCTACTGGAGAAATAAATAAGCAGGCCCGACTCGCTCCTTGCACAGCGCCCGCCTAGGTGTCTGGCTCTGTGCTTGGGGCCCTGGTTACTTCTCTCACTTGGTAACCTTTCTATGGTCTCTTTGCCTGCTGCTATGGGTAAGGCACCTCGGGTAGCTTGGCTACCTTTCCAAGGAACAGCTTTCTCATTTTAGCCTCTGCAAAGAAGTTCTCTTTCCTTAGCAGGAGCTCCTTGGCCATCTTAAAGGTCAACAAATGGCCAGTGTATCTCTACAGAGAATTCCACCCTGCTGTGACAACCATGACATTTTTTATACTAGATAAAATAAAATTAATTAAACCTCAGAGGAGAAAGGTGGACACACTAGGAGACATTATACATAAAAACATAGAATACTAAAAGAAAAAAAGGACAAGAAAGGAAAGCTGTCCTGAGCACAGGTATATCTAAGACATTACTTCCAATTTTTCAAAATAATAATAATCAACAGAATTCCAAAAACAAATTGACCCACCCATACCATCAGAAATCTTTCTCAACAGCAACAACAACACAGCAAGGTAAACCACATATAAACGTTGGAAATCTCTAAAGTCCCAATCCTCTTCTCCAGAGAATCACCTGAGCTGGCCTCTTGGGCTTCTGAGGAACTTTTCTGAGTTGAAAGTGTTGAACTCCACAGAGACCAGCTGAACGAATCCGATTCCTTTTCAAGCATGAAAGGCAGACATGCCTTAGAAGGAACACCTCAGACAAGCCCAGCTTGACCCTACAAAGAAAGAAGTGTGACCTCTATTAGTGCAAAGAGCAAGTCTCCAGCTACACACCCAGAAACTCCAGACAACTACCTTTCCAAATTCTTCCCGGGGCAACACATGCAGATGAAGCCACAGGCCTCTGAGCGACTGCATCTGTCCCTGCCCTGTGGGGATTTGCTTGGATGCTTTCTGTTGGGTGATTTCTAGAGTCAAGTTGGGCCCTGGTGGGTGCCCTGAATAGAGTAGAAACTTCCAGCAAAGAGGAGTTTAAACATCAGGAGAGCAGACAGCAGATTACCTCCTGAACCCTAACCAGGGTTCTAGGGCACAATAAATGCTCACAAGGTAGAGATGTCACAGTGACATCTCTTCCCTGGGCCACCCAACCAACCTTCTTCTACAGCCTGGAAGTGGCAGAACCGTTAAGAGGCAGGTACTAATGGAAGGAAATTATGATACCATTGATTGGTCTTGCTCCTCTCTTTCTCTCTCTCCTCCTTTTCTCTTCTCTTACGCAGTCTTTTCTTTTATCTCTCCTCTTTCTTTGTCTTCTCTTTCCTTTCTCCTCCCTTTCTCTCTCTTCTCTCTCTCTCCTCTCTGCTCTCCTCTCTTTCTCTCTCTTTGTCTCTTCTGTTTCCTCTCTCCTCACCTTCTCTCTTCTCTCTCCTCTCTTTCTCTCTTCTCTTTCTCTCTCTTCTCTTCCTCTCTTCTCTTTTCTCTCTCCTCTCTTTCTCTCTTCTCTTTTCTCTCTCCCCTTTTTCTCTCTTTTCTCTTTTCTCTCTGTGTTCCAGTCAGGGAGCTAGTGATCTGGGAAGGTGGGGAATCACCCTTGGAAAACTAAACCCCTAAAGTCTTACCTCCAGCCAGAAACTTACACTGGTGTAGGACCAAGGCAACCAATTGTTCCAAAGCTCACTCCTGCACTGCTGGTCAGAGACATCTCCAAGATTTGTGGTGCCAGCCTGTCTGCCCTCGATTTTCTATATTTCTCTGCTGTTGGCATCACTACTGGAAGGAGGGTCCATATATTTCATGATGCTGAGTTTAGTTAGGGTTTGCTGGTATGGTATCAATCCTATAGGCTACACCTTTGGGTGGGAAAGATAATTCAGAATAAGCAAAGCGTTACCAGTGCTTACATGTTGAGCTGTTTAGAAAGTGAATGCACAGATTCCTTTCTACACTATGCAGTACAAATGTGTCCTCAGAGCATATAATTGTTCCCTCATCATGAGCCCAGACAAACACTTCCTCTTTTTGGGTTGACTCTTTCAGGTGTTTTATCCCAGTAACTGAAAGCTGATTATGGGAGTTTGAATGTAATTGGCCCCCATAGTCAGTGGCACTGTTAGAAGGTGTGGCTTTGTTACAATGGAAATGACCTTGGTGGAGGAAGTCAGTCTCTGTGGGGGTGGGCTGTGAGTGTGCACTGTGCTCAAGTCATGCCCATTGTCCTAGATTGTTGCCTGTGGAATCAAGTTGTAACTCCTCTCTACTCTCAGCTCCTTCTCCAGCACCACGTCTGCCTGCATGCTGCCATGTCTCACCATGACGACAGAAAATGGACTAAACCTCTGAAACTTTAAGCCACCCAATTAAATGTTTTCCTTTATAAGAGTTGCCATGGGCGTGGTCTCTCTTCACAGCAATAGAAACCCTAACTGACTAGTATGCCCCAATAACGCCTCATTTTAGAGGTCGCTCTGTTCTGCTTTTACAGAAGCCTTCACCACACGTTTAAATTAGTAAGTCAACTAGATGCTTCTGCTGTTAAGGATCCTGGTGACACAGGGCAGTGCCTTAGGCATTCAGACATGGGAGGGTAGGTGCTGAGTGTGGAGACCCTGCTTCCACACAGACGATGCTGCGAGTCCCCAAAGCCAGGTTATTGAAACAGAGGGCAAAGATTCGGTGTCTGGGTGAACACGTGAACTCTCAGTCGAGACTGGAACTTGGGCTCCAAAGCTTCCTCTTCCTCATCCCCTGCAACCCTATGATCTTTCCTACACCATGAAATTTGAAAATCAGTCACAAGGCTGATGTCAATGAAGAGGCAGGAGAATGCAAGCTATTCTCAAGCATTTCCCCTTATGTAAAATAAACAAGTGTGAACTCTAGCTCCTAAGGTTAATACCGTGCTTTGTCCTGCATTCAGAGGCAAATTTTGTCCAATTTAGAGATAAGTTGAGTACAGGTTCCTTTGTATTTAAATTTTAATTCATCTACAGAAGCCAGTGCTTGAAGTGTTCAGTCACAAATTCAACAATTAGCCGACCCAGAATCTACATATTTTGTCACATCAGCTTATAATAGCATGTAATAAGCATAAGATTTCTTCTTTTAAGAATTAAGGTGTTAAAAATAAAATTAGTATTGAGAAAATAGCTCGGTCTGTAAAGAGTTTGCCACACTTGGACACATTGCATGATGTGGGCTCATCCCACGGACCATGCATCAGCAAACACACAAATGATAATAATAACACAGTACAATTCCATAAGTCAAGTGTGGTGCCTCACATGTGCAATCTTAGCACATGAAGCGTGGCCAGGATTGCCGTGATTTCAAGGCCAGCCTGGGCTTCAGGGCTTCAAAGAGAGACCTTGTCTGAAAACAAACAAATAACAAAAACTGCAATTAATGACATTTCAGAGAAGTACCCAGTGCCTTTCTCTTCCCTTCTAAAGAGGCAGACACATTTGCTAGAGCAGACGTCTTGCTGGCTGCAAACACATTTGTTCTGTGTGCAGTCTGATATGTGTTCTTTGTATTCTGTAGAGCAGTGATGGAAAAACCTTGTCTGTACAAGGCCAGACAGTAAATACTTTCAACTTTATGGGCCATACACTCCCTGTCCCAATTACTCACTCTGCTGTTGTAACAATAAGGCAGCCAAGATAGCTGAAAACTCATGCACAAAGCCAAATGTGGCCCTGTATAATTGCCCCACCTTTCTTCTACAGTGGCACACACCTTATTATACGGCAGCATGGGAGAGCCAGGCATAGAAGGTTTATTTTATGCCCATACGGTTTGATTGTCATTTCTATATGCAATTCCACTTTTATCTCTTTCCTCTGTAACTTGACTTGCATGCTTTGTTTTACTATGGGAGGTGTGAGTTCTTTAATAATGCAGACCGTAATGTTGAATATTAATTGTTAACTTAATGAGATTTACAGTAACCATGGAAGCAAACCTCTGGGCCTGTCTGTAGGGGGATTATCAAGATGAATTGAGCTGAGAAGGCTTACCCTCCGTGGGTGGTACATTCCATGAAGGGGGCCTGCGACACAAGGTGACCAGCTGCCTCAAACTCCCGCTGTCCTGATGGACTAGATCCTCATACTGCTACCCAAGATCAGCCTTTCTATGTTTAAACAGTAGTGAGGCAAGAGACCTCAGGGGAACATTTTCATATTTTCACATCACATTAAACATATTCTAGAGGAGAGAGCATGCATTTAATCATCTAAGAGATCTGAATTCAAATCCCGTACTTGTTATTTATTAGGGTGTGACGGGGAACAGTTTCTTCATTTTGTGTCTATTTCATTCTCTGGATTTGAAGGGGTCTGTTATTCAGCAATGAGGCAAAGATGCATGAGATAGCACACATAAAGAATAGAGTAACCCAGGCGTTCCAGCCCAGTCCCAAACACTGCGTGTGACCGGTCAGACCTGCCTGTGGCAGCTGTAAGGCTTGTGAGGAAAGCCGCTCTCCTACACCAGCCTTGTCCAAGTCAGCGCAATGCAGTTTCTGAAGAGTTAGAATTCAGAACTGACTCCACAGACCCCGAGCAGCCGTGTGGACGTTCATCTGCTTCCTAGGTGTCTCCAGGTGGATGTCTCTTTATTCCTTTCTGGTTCTTTCCACCAAGACCTTCTTACCAGGAGGCCTAACTAAGGCATCTTTTCTACCCCCTAATCCAGCAGTTCTGTTCCTAGCCCTTTCCCCGCCCCCTTCTTCTCACCCTAGTGGGTCCACAGAAAGCTTTCTAGCTCAGAATCCTGCAGGAATACAATTCCTCCGCCTTTGACTGTTGTCACCTGACCCTAACCTGTTGCTGTTTGTGAGGGAACACTAGAGAGGGGATCAGCCCTAGCCTTTGCCTCTAGTTTACTTAGTTATGGTAAGTAAATAAAGGCTTGGCTGCGTTTGGCTTGCTGTATGGCCTTTATGGGCTGCCTCTAGCAGCCAGTACCTGGGAACAAAGCTAATGCATACCAGACCCACTCCACAACTCACATATTACCTTCATGGAAAATCCCCACCCAAAGACAGGGTAAGGATGTCTTATACAAGTGTCTGACATCTGTCCCTCAGGACCTCGGTGTCAGTGTTGGCAGGGTAAGATCTGTAACTTTGAACTTCTGCTCATATCTTTGCATAAATAGAAATCTACTTTAAAATGTCAAATGTCTGTTCTTTTCATTCTCTGTATGTTTTAATTTATGGGGGTTAGGAGTATACATAATTCAGTATATCAGTGATTTCATGTCTCGTACAAGCTGAGATACATTTGCCATATTAAAATTTCAGATTTCTCTCAAACTTGTATTGATGAATCCTGGGGACTATTATTTTAAGGTGTGTGACTTTTGTTTATGCTGCATTTGTTTAATTCTGTGAAGCTGTGATTCTTTGCCTGTCCAAAACACCTGATGGCCATAATAAAGAGCTGAACGGCCAATAGCAAGGCAGGAGCAAGGGTAGGCAGGGCTGGCAGACAGAAATGATAAATAGAAGGAGAACTAAGGAAGAGAAGGAGGATGTCAGGGGGGGCAGTCACCCACCCACCCAGCCCCCACCCACCCAACCACTCTGCCAGTCAGCCAGCCATCCACACACCCAGCTACCCAGTCATCCAGCCACCCATCCAACCACATAGTAAGAGTGAGAGTAAGATAGTAAGAAAAGAAAAAATCCCCAAGGCAAAAGTAGTCAGGAATAATTTAAGAAAAGCTGGAAAGAAATAAGACAAGCTAAGACAGGGCATTCATAATTAAGAATAAACTCCTGTTTGTTCTTTGTTTATTTGGGAGCTGGATAGTGGTGTCCCCCAGAAAAAGCCAAAAGAGGAAAACATCACCAGCTGATGTAGCTGAAAATAAAATATAAATTGAAGCCTGAGACTCCTCTAGATTTCTTGAGACAGTGAAAAACCACAGTGATTAATCTTTGTCCTAGTTAGGGTTACTATTGCTGTGATGAAACACCATGACCAAAAGAAATTGGGGAAGAAAGGGTTTATTTCACTCACCATTCCATATAACAGTTCACCATCAAAATCAAAGAGTACAGGAACCTGGAAGCAGGAATGGATGCAGAGGGCACAATGGGAGGGGGGTTGCTTACTGACTTATTCATCACAACTTGCTCGGCCTGCTTATTTCTAGGACCCAGGACTACCTGACTAGGGATGGCAGCACCCACAATGATCTCCACCAACCACTAATCAAGGAAATGCACTGGGCAGTGGTGGTACACATTTTTAATCCCAGTACAGGGGAAGCAGAGACAGGTGGATCTATGTGAGTTCAAGGTCAGCCTGGTCTATGAGAGCTAGTTCCAGGATAGGCTCCAAAACTACAGAGAAGCCCCACAGAAGGATCTGGAGTCATTTTCTCAGTTGAGGCTCCCTCTTCTCTGATAACTCAAGTTGACATAAAACTATAGGGCATGCCTGTAATCCCCAGCACATGGGGGGCTGAGGCAGGAGGATCAAGCCTTCAAGGTCATTTTTGGCTACATAGCAAGTTCAAGGCCAGCTTGACCTGTAGGAGACTGTCTCCATAAAAATCTTTAGGGTAGTGGGGGAGAATTGGGAAGAGTGAGGGGAGAGGAAGCGGCGGTCAGGATGTATTTATGAGAGAAGAGTAAATAATTTTTTTTAATCCTTAAAAAGACTTTATCTTGCCGGGCGGTGGTGGCACACACCTTTAATCCCAGCACTCAGGAGGCAGAGGCAGGCAGATCTTTGTGAGTTTGAGACCAGCCTGGTCTACAAGAGCTAGTTCCAGGACAGGCTCCAAAGCCACAGAGAAGCCCTGTCTCGAAAAACCAAAAAAAAAAAAAAAAGACTATCTTTTCTGTGCGGGTGATAAGCTATCACGTGTGACCCTATAGGAGCTTCACTTGATATTTAACATAAAGAATTATTTCCAAATCTGTTCACTGCTGAAGGAAAACGAAGGCTATTCCTCCTCAGGAGCCCTATCATGCTACCCATGATGGCTCATTCTCTTAATATATTTTTCCAAAGAGTAATTCACCTTGATATCCTTTCTACAACCCTGCAACATCTTTTATTATTACAGCTCTCCTAGTGGTCTCACCTCTCACTAGATGAACTATAAGCACAGTCAAACCATAGATAGCACGATAGTCTAAATGCTTCAGGGTGTGCTCTGTGAACAGGGATGCTCTATGTGCTCTGTGAAGAGGGATGCTCTATGTGCTCTATGAAGAGGGATGCTCTGTGTGCTCTGTGAACAGGGATGCTCTGTGTGCTCTGTGAACAGGGATGCTCTGTGTGCTCTATGAAGAGGGATGCTCTGTGTGCTCTGTGAACAGGGATGCTCTGTGTGCTCTGTGAACAGGGATGCTCTGTGTGCTCTGTGAACAGGGATGCTCTGTGTGCTCTATGAAGAAGAGGGATGCTCTGTGTGCTCTGGGAAGAGGGAGCTCTATTTAAATGCTTCATGGTATGCTCTGTGAAGAGGGATGATCTATGTGCTTTATGAAGAGGGAGCTCTATTCAAATGCTTCAGGGTGTGCTCTGGAAAGAGGGACGCTCTGTGTGCTCTGTGAAGAGGAATGCTCTGTGAAGAGGGACGCTCCATCCAGGCCCCTCAGAACCCAATAGTCACAATGAATTTCATATACTATTTTTAAAAATTGTATGAATGTTTATTTAGATAATATCCTAAATATACTTCACATAAATAATATTTATTCTTAAGGCTTAGTGAGATGGTAGGTACTTGTATGCAGAACTGATAACCTGAGTTCAATCCCAGATCCCACAAGAGATCAGGAGAGGACTGATTCCTAGGATTCAACTGGTGCACCCATGTGCCTGTATACACACACACACAGACACACAGACACAGACACACACACACACACACACACACACACGGTCAATAAGCTTATAAATAAAAAAAAACCAATTGTTTGTTTATTCACTCTTGGTACTGGATATCAAACACTCTAAGTATGCGCTCTTCCACTGAACAACATCCCCAGCCATGAAACATTTTTATTTAAAATAGTTTATCATATTAGCTATTATTATGTAGCATAATAAAATATTTGTTTAATATATAATTTAGAATAAGCACTTTTATGAGATTTTGAAGTATCCAAAGTAACTGATCCAGTGAGTCAGATTTTCTCCACCAACCTTGAGGAAGCGCAGTGTCTGAGAACAACGCTAGTGTCCAGCCAGTGACTATGGCAGGCTGAGGTCCCCTCAGCCCCCATTCGTCTTACTCTGGGTTACTGGTAGTGGCAACCATCCCATTCTCATCCACCTAAGGTATTCGCTTGGCAGCTAAGACGATGTGATAGATGCAGCCCGTCGTTTTTTAAGTAAGCTACTCGTTCATCATGGACTTGAGGGGTAAATGCAAACTTACAGTCAGTTTCTTCGGGATGCACCTATTTAATAATGCAATAACGGGAGGAGTTTTCTCTATGATAATTACAGTGCTTTACAAGGGGTCTCAAGTGTATTTTTACAATTTATTATCTCAGTTTTACAGGGCAGGAAGTGAGCAGTGACTTTTCAAGGCAATGTTGCAGGCTTCTTTTAAGTGCTTGCTGACTAGTAAAGCTTAGTATTTCTCCTTCACTAAAGTGGAAACCAACAGGACACCTTTCTGTGCCCAAAGCACTGGAGCTGGATGAGTTGCTTTGGAATAATAATGGGCTAACCTCCAGGGTCCAGATCAAAGGTCACGCTGTCAAGAAGCAAAAGGGAAGACTTTAAAAGGATACAGGGTCGATAAGAGCACTTTGCTGCCACTTCACTTTTCTCCTGGGTCACAAAAGAGAGAAAGTGAAATCTGAGAAAATTCAGTCTTCTGGCACCAATGGAAAAAGTACAACATGGTCTATAGCCTTAAAGGGCCACTGAGGTCATTGCAATTTAGGAGTGCCCAGGGGTGGAAACATTTGCAGTTCTGCTAAGACATCAGAGTTTATGAAAAATAAAAACTAAGGGTAAGCCATAGATGTTTAGGTGTGTAGTATGCAGATTTCCAACGGAGAAAGTCGTTACAAATAATCAATTCAGAATTGGAGAGCTGTCACTCTTGTTGGGGCGGAATTCCCTGAGCACACTTACTCAGGAGATACATTGAATGCTTTGACTTCCACGCTTACCAAACAGGCCACCAGAGACTGCTGAAGAAGACGAGCTAAATCCTATAGTAACTAGAGTGGCAGGTAATTAGAAAAGTAAACTAGGTGGAGGAATATCAGATTATGCACTGTACATTAAATATAAATGATCCTTGTAGTACACATGCTGTGGATTCTGCGCGCTAGCTGGAGTCGGAGAGCTTCCAATGAGTATATAAGTATTGCTCCTGTCAGAGATCTACCCACAGATAATAATGCCAACCGTTTATTGGCCCTTCTGTTTATCTCATTTCATCTTCATCTCAATTGCTCCAGGAAGATTCTAGGTCCATTTAATAAACAAAGAAAGTAAGCCTTGGAGAGATGTGGAAAGCTGGCCAAAGACACAGAAATAATAAACGTTACAACCAGGTCCAGCCCAAGGTTGTCAATACCAAAGCCTATGCACCTTCAAATGTCCCAAGCCAAGGCAAGGACTAGTGTTTGTCACAGGGTGATGTCAATTTCTTTTCTTTAAATATATATATATATATATATATATATATATATATATAATTTTTGAGCCCCATGTGGTAGCCCATACCTTTGGTCCAGGACTTAGGAGGCAGAGGCAAGAGGATCTTCGTGCTTATTCTAAATAGCGTTCCAGGCCAGCCTAGGTGCTCGGTGAGACCCTGTCCAAAAATCAGATAAAAACACAAGTGTTATTTACGTTATTTAGGAGAAATCTGGTGTGATGCTTCAACCGCTTCAGGGGAGATTCTTTTAAAAAAATATCATATCAATTATTAATTGTACATAATAATGAGTGTCATTGTGACATTTTCACACATTCATTGATTATACTTCATATGTGTTGATTGGTCAGTAGGAACTATGCTGGGAATAAGTGCTTAGGAGCTGCATAATAACTCCTCCTCAAAAGTATTTCAGATGTCCATAATTCTATGAAAAACACTCAAGCAGACTGTATTTGAAAAATACAAAATTTGGGAGCGTGAGAACCAGGGAACTAGTTCTTCTGTTAAGGAGACTCTGGGTAAAGATTAAATTAACTCCCCAGACCTGTGGGCCCATTCCTTCTCTATACAACAGGGCCTTCCTCCACCCCCTGGGGGTCACGGACAACTTTGCAACTCAACTAACCAGCCATCTCTGTAGGACTGATTTTACAGTCTTGTATTTCCCTGTATTTCCTCAGCCTGAGACAGAATTTCCCTTCTGGAAAACCAGACCATGACTAAGGCAGCAAGCAGCCAAGTCTACAGTGGGAACTGACTCGCCAGTGTTACGGTGCTTCACATCGGCTGGATGGAGAAAACACCGTCTCTGCCACAGAGGGCTGGGAGAACCCAGAAACTCCTGCGAGGGCTCAGCAACGCAGCGTTTGCTCTGCCCAGGATCTGACTTGCTTTTCTTGCTCAGCTGCTGCTGTGTTGCAGAGAGAAAACCAGGTCAGAGTGCACATGGCAGGCACACTTGCCTCACCCTGGCTTTTCTCAGAAGCCAGCAGCTCACCCTGCAGTGATGGACTGAATCTAAACAGTACCCCAGCTCTTTGGCATCTCTTCCCACACATCGGGGCATTCTGACTCTTGGTCATCGCAAATCTGCTGTCTTAATAGATATTTATTTGTTTGTTTGTTTTGTTTTCTGTTTGTTTATGTATTTATTATACATTATTGTGCCCATGCCGTAGTCCACCTGTGAAGATCAGAGGACAAATTTGGGGAGTCATTTCTCTCTTTCCACCTTTAAATAGGTTCCTCGAATCAAATTCAGGTTATGAGTCTTCTCAGAAAGCACTTTTATCAACTGGGCCATTTGGCTAGTCCCAACCTGCATATTTTTATTATAATGAAGTTGTAGGAAAATTAAGACTCAAAACTCATGCATGTTCAATGTTTCAAAAGTCCAGAATCACTTGTCCTACAGCTGACACCACCCCTACCCTGATATAGCCTTTTCAGAGTCACTAAAACGTCCAGACCTGACATGCTCCAAAATCTGAAACCCCTGAACGTAGACACAAAGTCATAAGAGGAAAGTGTAGAATATGACCCTGGGTAATCAGAGACTACAGTGAAAATGCAAACACACTAAAACCATGGTGCAAATTACCTTCTGGCTGTGTGTATAAGGTATAAAACAAAATGAATTTCATGTATCAATTCAGATCATAACCAAGATTTTATATATATATATATATATGTGTGTGTGTGTGTGTGTGTGTGTGTGTGTTTGTGTGTGTGTGTGTCTGTCTGTCTGTGTGTATTATATAGCTTGGAATGTTAAAACATATGAATGTATACATATATGTATACATAATAATAGTAATTAATAATAATATAAATATTCAACTTTTTAAAGACAAAATAAAAAACATCCTATCCTCAGGCTTCTCAAATAAGGGTGACAGAAAACAGAAGGCAGTGGTTCAGGCTTCTCCACTACACACACCCTGCAAGGCTGAATATGAGTTTTGATGATTTTGACTTTGGAAAAACCACTGAATGCCTCTGGGCCCAGTGCCTACTCCATCTATTGAATGCAGTCTAAAAGCCGTCTTCAACCCATCAAGCTGCCGAGAAGATGATACGAAAGAATCCATGGAAGGCGCACAGTGCAGGCCGAGCACTTGACTATTGCCTCCCTGAATTCCAAGCAGCTTCTTCTTTTCCTTGTTAGAGCTGACAGCTTGTCTTTATTC
>JAQHUG010000286.1:1352930-1368234 GCA_028555095.1 Dicrostonyx torquatus
TTTGGTTGGTTGCTTGTCAACTTGACTCAAACTAGAGTCATTTGGAAGAAAGAAACCTTAATTAAGGAACGGCCTCCATCAGGCTCCCTCTAGGCAATTCTATTTAGATTTGTCCTTGTTAAAGGATGTCTCAATATTTTGTCTTTACCTGCTGCTTGGCAGCACCTCATCACATGCTTAGATCATTGTTTATCTCTTTTGAAAACTTCACATAATACAACTTTCTTCCCATTCAAAGAGAGAAAACACACACACACACATACACACACACACACACACACGAGACTAAGCCTAACCCTCCAAGGAAACAAAGCAAGACAATAAAAATAATTGTTAATGATAGTGAGCCCTGCACTCATAGACCCCCACTCTCAGATGTTCTGATTGATGCTGTATTTTATAAATCCTACAGTGATTTTTGATGTTCACAGGTTTGTGAGCTTTAGTTAGGTTTTAACTGGGACAGTTGTCACGGTGAATAGCCTCACAACCAAGAAGTGCATACTGGGAAAAGCACAGAGGCTATCCACAGCTAGAACAGGCATAAACCACACAAGGTCAAGTGGGACAAAATCATGTCAGGACAAGAAGAACAAGATAACTAACTAAAATGACTCCAACCTATACAATCAGCCTGGGCAGAAGGAAGTGGCTAGTACCCTGGAGAGCTCCTCACTGGCAAAACTGATTCAATCACGCCTGAGGCTTCTTAGTTCCAAAAACCCAGGCGTGGCTAAGGATACGGTTCAGTAGCATTTGCTTTCCATGGGTTATGTCCCCAGTGACACAGAAGAACATTAGCAAGGGGTCTGCATGATGAACTCCACCCCATCATTTTTGTTTGGTTGGTTGAAGAGCTGACACACACGCCAGATAGACCTGAGAAGAAGCAAATGCTGCTGATTCTCCACCACCAAAAGCAAAGGAACTTTTGAGCTGCCAAGTTCAAAGGATCCACAGATGCCATCTGTGTGGTCTTGGTGCCGATAATGGAGCAGAGTGCATAAGATGCTTCCCCTCCCTAGCTGATCTGGTAAAATGTGACATTTAGCTAGGGAGGGGAAGCTGCTAACTGAAGGATCAAAATAGATAAGCTGACATCTGGATACTTAGCAGGAGAGTATCATTGACCATTACCCATAGTTCCTTCCTTATGGTGGCAGGACTCTAGTTAAATGGAAGAAATCATGATATTGAAGTAACTCAGAAGAAAATATAACACCTATTTTCACTATCCACGCAAAAAAAAAAAGAAGATCCAATTTTTAAAAGGTCATTAATGTGGAGGCCTCAAGTGGCAATGGTTAAGCATTACCTCAGAATGCAGAACCTCAAATGGGAATATATTATAAAACAAAAATATGCACAATAGGAATCCAAAGGTGACCTTCTATGTCATTTTAGCTCTTCTAATAGGTTTCCTTCGGCCTGAAATCAGCAAACATGAGACAAATTGGATTATTATTACCAAGGGCCTACAGAGCTGGCAGTTTCAAGAAAACTCGGAAGTAATAATTGCTACTTGCAATTTAACTGGAAGACAGTGAGTTGATTTCATTGGGGATGCTTAATTTACATGAGATGGTAATTTGCCTAGATAGTTACAATATAAGAACTTCTCAAAAGAGCCAAGAAAGTGTATTTATGACACTTCTAAACAAAAACAGTACGAAGCAGGCCAGCCAGAAGCAGCGTATTTCCTCAGCCGGATTCTTCCCCTACTGTTATCTCTAATGAGCAAAAGACCAGAGGACTATGTGCCTTCGCTTTCACCCTAAGTAGAAGAAAATAAAATAAAGGATAAAAACTTTAATATTTTGCTCCTGGATTTTTATTTCTTTCTATATTCACTTTGGATCAGATTCATGAGGTATCATCTTTATTTTAATTTTGTTGTGACCAGATTCCCAACAGAAACAGTTTACAGGCACAGAGGTTTGATTTATCAGTGGTTCAGTGATCCACCGTGGTGGGGAAGGCANCTCTATTTCACTTTTCAAGTCTTAAAAGGTTTCTTTCATCTGTTTGATTGCTTTTTCTTGATTTTCTTTAAGGAATTTGTTGATTTCTTCCAATTTTTTTTGTTTGTCTTTCCCTCTACTTCTATAAAGAAATTTTTCATTTCCTCTTTAAGGGCCTCAATCATCTTCATAAAGTATTTTAAGGTTGTTTTCTTTTGATTTATCTGCATTGGTATGTTTAGGTCTTACAGTTGTAGAACTGCTAGTTTCTGGTGGTGCTGTATTGCTCCTTATATTGCTGTGTGTATTCTTACTCTGCTGTCTACCCGTCTCTTCCTCCAATCAAAACATGTGGAGCCTGTGTTTTGGAGGGGGTCCCTTTTCCTCCATTGGTATAGTTGGGTGCTGTGGCTCCATTGAATGCTCCCTGAGGAGTAAACAGAGCAGAGCCATTGGTGATTGTTCTTCCAAGGCTCAGATGGTGTCTGCTCTAGGTGCAGGCATTGCTATGGCTCCAATGATCACTCCTCCAGGTGCAAGGTGCACGGAGGCTGAGGCTTCTTCAGTGGTCAGATAATTTTGAAGGCCACAGCCCACCATGCTGCTGAGACTTCTGGTGGCCTGTCCTGTTCGCCATGCTGCTGAGGCTTCTCCTGGCCTGCCTTGTCTTTTTGTTGTTGCTGCTGTTTTACTGTATTTCTGTAATAGGCATTCTAATTGGTGTGAGATGATATCTCATTGGAGTTTTAATTTGCATTTCCCTAATGGTTAAGGAAACTGAACATCTCTTATATGTTTGTTGACCATCAGTATTTGTAAAATAACCTTTTAATTAATTAATTAATTTTATTTTATATGCATGAGAGTTTTGTCTGCAGGTATGTGTGTGTACTGTGTGCAAGCCTGGTGCTCAAGGAGACCAGAAGAGGGGGTCAAGATCCCTGGAACTGGAGTTATGGGTGGTTGTGATCTATCGTGTAGGGATTGGAAATTAAATTTGTGTTCTTTAAAAGAGTAGAAAGTGCTTTTGATCACTGAACAATATCTCCTTGTAAATTAACATTGAAGAATGAAACAAAAAAGAAAAAGCCAAAATGCCTAAACTAGAGCATTAATGCCTCAGTCAAAAGGCTGTGAGTTTCTGTCTCTGCTCCTCCAGGAACCAGCTGTGTGCCTACAGGAGGGTCCTGGTCTCCTCTTAACCAACCCCCTCATCAGTAACACAGATTCATCATTAAGTCCTTCAAAAAAAAAAAAAAAACCCTTCAGTTCTTTGACTTGGAAGAACGGGTGAAGTCCAATTTCTTTTTGAATCCTGCCTTTGCCAATCAGCTACATCTGTGGCTTTATTTGAGCAATTAAATCTCTCTATATGATAATCTCAATATCATAGGATAACATATAACTCCATCATACATAATTTGAATATATGATAGGGTTAAATGGGGCTATGGAAATCTACAATATGGAAATACAGCAGTATTTTCAAAGCTGATTCTTTAGAAAATGAAGTTTGTGATAACAATTATGTACACTTTGATTTCTCATTTCAGTCAACTTTGTCTGTCATAAAATCAATATTCTGCTCCATGGATTATCTGGGGAAATCTGGTGCTTTTATTTCAACATTAGAATTAAGCCATGAATCATCAACAGTAACATTAAGCGAGTAAGCGTGGGAAACAGGAAGTGTTATGAAATAGTGTATACTTATTTCCTGAAGGCTGCTGCTGCTGCTGCTGGAAAATACATTTCATTAGGCTTTCTGTAGGGAAAAGAAGGAAAAGCTATTGTAACAGCCAGCAGGCTCCTCCGTGAAAACAGCCTTCATTTGGAGGACATTGTTCACTGACATCTGAGGAATTGGGATTTCTCAATACCTTTCTCCTTGAAATGCTTGTTAATTACAAACTTCAAGGAATTCCTAAAGAGCAAGGGTGAAGTTCTTATCTTCACTCTTAGTGGGCTGGAGATGTGGTTCAGTGTGGAGTGTTTTCCTATCATGCTCCCAACATTGTGTGGGCAGAAATCTCTAAAAGGAAGAACTTTCAAATGTAAGTTATAGAAACTTGCCCTCCTTTTTTAAAGATGTATTTATGTATGAGTGCTCTATTTGCATATACAACTTTGGGCCAGAAGAGGGTATCAGATGCCCAATATAAATGATTGTGAGCCACCGTGTGGTCACCAGGAATTGAACTCAGGACCACTGGAAGAGCAGCCAGTGAACTTAACTTCTGAGCCATCTCTCCAGCTCTAAACTTACCCTCTTATTACCAATTGATGTTAAAATCCTAGTTTGTGTCAGAAGGTATCTGGATAAATTAAGAAGTCAGTCTTTCCTCAGAATAACACATGCGAATATACATGTGCAAATGTGTGTCTGTGTTTGTATGTATAGAGAAGGATGTACATGTACATCTTTATGCATTCTAAGTACAGAGGCTATTGTTCTTTGCTGTGACAATACTCTGCAAGAAAGCTACGGACACAACTGTACTAAGGTCACTTGGTCTCTATAAAAAAAAATCTAGCACTAGTTATAATTAAACCACTTTATAGTTCACATAACTGCGGTCAGGTTGACTGACTGACTGAAGTTGACAAGGTCAACCATCTTAAAGAGCCATGTCTCAGAATTCAAGATGGTACAATCGTTAATTTAAACCTCCCCCATCTCTTGCCATGTAGAAGTGGCATTTTGTATCAACCCACAATTCTCATGAAAATACAAGTTATGGTGTAAAAAACATGCATGGAACAGGAAGTTCATCCATCTACTCATCCATCTACCTACCCATATGTCCATTCACCAACTCACCCATCCACCTAACTGTCTCCTACTCGTCCTTCCATCCATCAGTCCATCCATTCACCCATCCATCATCCATCCATCCATCCATCCATCCACGAAACATTTATCACGAAAATAAATTATAGCCTAGGACCTCACAAAGCATCAGACTCCAAGCCTGAGGCTCTGGAGACAGGGTAGTGAGCACAGGGCAGCAGGGGTTATTTGTTGCACGGAGCTGCATCCACCAAAGCCCGTGCTTTTGCCTCTGAGATCCTGGACCAACAGGGGGGCCCTGATCTAGTACCAGCAGAAATATCTGGAAGACAAGTGTGTCTCCATCCAGCAACCTCTCAGGTACACCGGAAAGGGGAGCAGGGACCCTCTTTTCCCCTAAACTCTCTGGCCATTTGGCCGCAAGGCTTTTCCTGCCTACTGGATTTTTCTCGCATCCCACCCCAGCTTGCCACAAAGCTCCCCTTTCCAGCTTCGGGATCCTAGGACCTAACAAAGCAGCAGGCTACAGGGCTGAGGCTCTGGGGACAGGGTAGTGAGCACAGGGCAGCAGGGGTTATTTGTCCCACAGAGCTGTATCCACCAAGCCTGTGCTTTTGCCTCCAAGATCCTGGACCAATGGGGGCCCTGATCTAGTACCATCAGAAACATCTGGAGGAGCTAGCATCTACCAAGCTTGTGCTTTTGTTTATGGGGCCCTTGGCCAGCAAGTGGCACTGATCCAGTAACAGTATAGCCATCTATTCAGTGACATTAGAATCAACACCACAACCTGCTTCAGGGAGGAGGTGATCTGAGNAAGGTATCAGTGCATCTGAGGATGGACATCTGCGAGTGTGTAAGGTATCAGTGCTCCTGAGGGTGGACATCTGCGAGTGTGTAAGGTATCAGTGCTCCTGAAGATGGACATCTGTGAGTGTGTAAGGTATCAGTGCATCTGAGAATGGACAGCTGTAAGTGTGTAAGGTATCAGTGCTCCTGAAGATGGACATCTGCGAGTGTGTAAGGTATCAGTGCATCTGAGAATGGACAGCTGTAAGTGTGTAAGGTATCAGTGCTCCTGAGGATGGACAGCTATAAGTGTGTAAGGTATCAGTGCATCTGAAGATGGACATCTGAGAGTGTGTAAGGTATCAGTGCTCTGAGGATGGATGGCTGCAAGTGTGTAAAGTATAGGGCTTCTGAGGATGGACATCTGCGAGTGTGTAAGGTATCAGTGCATCTGAGGATGGACATCTGTGAGTGTGTAAGGTATCAGTGTGTCTGAAGATGGACATCTGTGAGTGTGTAAGGTATCAGTGCTCCTGAGGATGGACATCTGTGAGTGTGTAAGGTATCAGTGCTTCTGAGGATGGACATCTGTGAGTGTGTAAGTATCAGGGCTGTTGAGGATCAAATCCAAGAACCCAACTGTGTACACAGCTCCCTGGTGAGAACCACTGATCAGCAAGGAAAGTTGACTCATCCCAGCTCATTTTACTATTTATTTTATGTGATAGAATTAAGTAAGAGTATACTCAAAACTCTAGCTTCCCTGGCTTTTTAAAATCTATTCACCAAATATTCTTTTCATGAGCACTATAATAAAGGCACCTTGCTCAACTTTCTAAGGAACATCTGTGGAAAAGATTTTAAAAGTCTTCATTAGAAACATAAAAATAATTTTAAAAACCTTCAGTGTTGAAGGAGAGGACCTGCTTTTGGTCCTGGTCGCCCAGCTAGCTTACACCCGAAATAACCACACAGAAATTGTATTAATCAAATCACTGCCTGGCCCATTATCTCAGTAGAAACATAACTTTAATTATTAAATGAACAAAAACCAACAAATATTTTCATAGCTAATTGCTCGATTGCAATTCTGACAAGTTATACTATGGAGAAATAAAAGGTGTTTATACCAAGGACATCAACTCACCCTAGAGGCTCCAGGCTCCTGCTGCAGGACGGGATGTCCAGTTGGGCATCTGCAGAATGGGTAGAGGAGAGCCATCTAGGAATGAGAAGACTGAAGACAGAGGGGCCATAAGTCCCAGAACTAGACTGATAACTACATCAGTGGTGGCATGGTGCAGAGTTGGTGAGGAGAGATGGTCTGACTCTTTGGAACTCTGAGGAGGATATTTGGGTGTTATCCTGAGAACACTACGATTCTATTAAAGAGTTTAAAAGCATCTGCTGGTCTGTCAGTTCTAAAACTGTAGAAGGAAGAAAGGAGAATAGGCATGGCCAGAACAGCTAGGTGAGCTAGGCAGAGCTTTGCCTCATAGCAACAAGGCAGGTAAAAAGAACTATGCAGTAGAAACCCAGGTTCAAGCGAGGATGTCCCCATTATAAATGGAGAAAGCAGTGTTCTTGAGCATTCTAAGGACTGTGAAATCTCAGCTACTTAGTTCTGCCAATTTAAAAATAACCATAGGAGATCTTGCCTTTTTCTACTTTCCATGTAGATTAGATCCATATATGTCTCTCTTAGGGTCCTCAATGTCATCCAGCTTCTCTGGGATTGTAAATTGTAGGCTGATTTTCTTTGCTTTATGTCTAAAAGCCACTTGGGAGAGGGTTGAAGGGGAGGGGAGAGGAAGGAAGAGGAGCAGAAAAAAATTGTATAGATCGATAAAATCAATTTAAAAAAGAAATTATGTAAAAAAAGAAATTGATACGTAGATTTCAACCTAGTCAAACCACCCATTGTGTAAAGTGATTTAAACATTCTAATAAAATAAGTCAGGCAGAAAACAAAATAAAAAATAAATAATAAAAATAACCATAAGAAATTATATGGTGAGTTGTAGCCATTCAAATGAAAGCACCTAAAAACAGAAATGCACACTCAAATCACCCATTCTGTCCTGTTTCACAGTATTTGTGTAGTTTGTAGTTTCAGGTCTCTGCTTCTCAGGGAGGAGATGCAGTTGGTTAGGGCCCACATAGGCCAGAAGCAGCCATTCCCACTAACGGATGAGCTGTAATTACAGTGCAGTTGAGGTACACAATGCTCTAACCCTGGAGCCTGTTATTCTGAAGAGTTAAATGCAGGCTTAACTCAGAAGTCAATGTATCATTTTAAAAGAACTGTCAACCGCCACTTCAACAAAACTACAAAGTAAGTCAGAATAAATAGAATGGTGCTTCAAAAGAAACAACATAAAATTATTTTGGAACCTAAGTGAGTCTCTAGTTTGTTTGTTGTTTTATCCTGGACTATAATAAACAACAAAGACCTTTGCTTTCTGCCCCCAGCACGTGGAAAACACAATTGGAACCTTTAACTCAGAGTCTATGCAGTAATCACTGTATTTTTAAAACATTGTCAACTATCAATGACAAGCTTTAATGACTTCTAAAGACAGACTTTCAAATCTAACTTCATTTCCGTGGATGCCACTAAATCAAAACCTCTGAGATCCAATTAGATCTGAGGTTTATAACAGAAAACTTCATTAAGCAAACCCATAACATTAACAAGATTGGAAAATGAATGTACAAGAAAAGGTAAATTATGAACTAGCTCGAGAGTGGCCACTATGAAGACAATGAGCATGCTTTTCTCTAGTGTCTTATTATTTGAAGTAGCAGAGCCAAGGAAGTCTCTCATAAGGGCCGTGAATATTTGAGGACATATATATCCTCCTGTTGTCATAGTCATGTAATTTATAGTTCTGCTTAAATATATATGCATAATAGACATGCAAATATATACAAACATATACATACAATTGGCCCTCAATATCCATGGGTTCCATGCAGAAAGATTCAATAAACAGCAGAGTAAGAACATTCGGAAGAAAAGAGTCACCTAAATTAAATATGTAATTGTTCCACAAACAATGTAGTACAACTATTTACACAGCACTTACATTGTACTGGGTGTAATATTCAACATGATTTAAAGTACACATGAAGATGTGCAAAGGTTTTAGGCAGGTACTAAGCTACTCTCTACAAAGGACTTTTGGTATTTGGACAGTGTCTGGTAATTAATCTCCTAGTGAATGACGAGGGATGACAGACCATGCATGCACACACATGTGTATGTGCACACACACACATTTGTACACTTATATATGTGTGTATACCTGTCATGAATACTACAAGGAAGTCCCCAGTTTTTAAAGAACTAGACAACAAAATATAGTTGCAGAAAATTTACCTAAACATAATTGTATCTTTTTTTATGTTTTAAATTTACATAGTATAAAAAATGGCATTCAATTCTTTGAGCTACAACATACACAGATTCTTGTAACCATAAACAGGATCTCTAATGACCTCAAAATCCCAAAGACTTCTTTTCAGACCCTTCTTCAATTGGAACCCCCAGCCCTCAACCATGGCAAGCACTGATCTGTTCTAATGTAATTTGAATGTGATTGGCCCCCATAAGCTCATAGGGAGTGGTACTTTTAGGAGGTGTGGCCCTGTTTGAGTAAATGCGACCTCATTGGAGAAAGTGTGTCACTGGAGGTGGACACAGACTCTTTCTGCTGCCTGTGGATCAAGATGTGGAACTCTTAGCTCCTTCTCCAGCACCATACCTGCCTATACGTTGCTATGTCCCACCAGGATGATAATGAACTATGATAATGAAACTATAAGCCAACCCCAATTAAATGTTTTCCTTTATAAGAATTGCCATGGTCACAGTGTCTCTTCACTGAAATAAAAACCCTAAGCCGCTTCTCTCTAGATTTCATGGAGTATGTGATTCTTATATAACCGTTTCATGCAGCACATGATGCTGTATAAGTGGGGATGCAGTTTGCGCTGTCACACAAGCAGTTTCATGCAGTGTGTGATGTTGTATGAGTGTTATATAGGCAGGTCGTGCACTGTGTGCTGTCATATAAGTGGCATTACATAAATGGCTCGAGTGTTGTGTGTGGTGTTATTTAAGTGGTTTGTGCAGTGTGTGACGTTATATAAATGGCTCATGAAGTCTACGATTTTTTGACTCAAGCTTTCTTCCGCTGCCACAAACCCCCTTGAGTTTCATATTCATTGTCACATATATCTTATTCTAATGAGTCCCTAAGTAATGTTTTAAAGCCTGTCACATAGCTAATATGAACATTTATACATAAAGGAACGCACACATACACAGTATAGGAGATATTAATAATTAGCTCTCTAGCACAACAGGGTCACTTTTTTAATGTGACCTCTGCATCAGCCAGTTTCTCTGCCTTTAGTTTCTCTCTTTCTTCTTTAAAACTTGTCATTTTCAAAAAAGGGAATGCTAAGAGAGACATGGGAAGTAGAAAAAGACCAGATCTCTTGAGTAAATTGGGAGCATGGGGACCTTGGGAGAGGGTTGAAGGGGAGGGGAGAGTAAGGGAGGGGAGCAGAGAAAAATATATAGCTCAATAAAAACAAATAAGAAAAGAATTTCAATAAAGAAAAATAAAAAAATAAAGAATTTTTTTAAAAAAAAATGCTATTAAAAAAAAAACAACTCAGTGGTTAAGAGCACTTGCTGCTCTTGCAGAAGATCAAAGTTCAGTTCCCAGCATTCACATTAGACAGCTCACAACCATCTATAACTCCAGTTCCAGGGGACTGGACACCCTCTTCCAGTCTCTGTGGGCACCCACACACATAAACACATAACACATACAGACATACATAGTTTTTTAAAAAAAATAAATATCTTTAAATGTCATTTTAGTCTAGTCATTATAGAAATGAGTAGGCAGTTTCCTACAGGAATGAAAAACAGAATTATTATATGGACCAAGTATCCCACTCCTGTGTATAAATTTAGAGAAATCAATAGACTAGTAATATCTGCATACTTGTGTTTATTGTAATATTATTTCCAATAGTCAAGTTTGGAATCAGCCTAGGATCCCAGAGGACCATGGTTGTTAGTCTTGACAGCATAAGAGACACTCGGGACTGATAACGTGCAATCATGGGTCTGTGTCCTACTTCTACAGAGAACTAACATGTGGACACTAGCAGGGGCAAGGAAAGACCTGCTCTGGATATGAGGGCCATCCTGTCATGGGCACACTGGATAGAAAAGAAGTCCAAGTGAACATAAGTGATGACAAAGGTGGTGTGACAGCCAGAGGGGGCAGCTCACCAGGCCTGTCCTTTCTGTGAGTCCTTCACAGGCACCAGTGTCCAGTAGGGGAGTGCCTTCAGTGAGACCCCAATGGTAGCAGGGGTTCTAGGCTAATTTCCCTGCAGAGCTGGAGAACAGGATTGATGACAGCAGTTTGAAGAGACAGTCCAGACAGTCATTCATGAAAAACCCTTCACAAAGAACAGAGAAGCTCAGGGGCAGACATCTATTGAAGGCGCTTTAGCTTTTTTAACAGCATCTTCTGCATGTGATGTGCTATGAGAAGATGTTCAAGAAGAGACTGAAAAAAGCAAATGCTCTCCAGGCCTCTCACTACAGCCCCATTAAAACGGTGTTTCCTGGTGCTAGAATCACCGTCTCTGAAGACAGAGGTGTGAGCAGTAGAAGATAGAACTGAAGACCTCACCTTGAGCTCACCATGATGGGAGGGAGCCCCTAGCTCCTCTCTGGTGCATCGTCTCCTGTATCTGTTGCCAGAGACACAGCACCATGTGCTCCAAGGACTAACTCTATGAAGCTCCACACCTGGGGTAACTCCTAGTCACTCTGAATCTGTTCTGTGTCTCCAGATTGTCTAGTACGCCATCATTACCTGATTTTTTAAAATCCACAACAAAGCATTTCACTTTTCTAAATTCAAAACCATTTTTAAAAACATGCAGCTGCTTATCCAAGAGCAGTTTATTTCTTGTAAGTGGACTTTTCTTTCCCATCCACCAATTCCCAAATAACTGACACAGAGTCTTAATATTAATTATAAATTCTTGGCCAATAGCTCAGGCTTGTGAGTAGCTAACTCTTATATTAAATTAATCCGTATTTTTATCTACACTTTGCCACATGGCTTGGTACCTCTCGTGGCATGCCCGTTGTATCTCTTGTGACTCCTCTGACTCTGCCCTTCTTCTTCCCAGAGTCCTTAATTTGGTTGTACTGCTTATATTTCCTGTCTGGCTACCAGCCAGTCAGCATTTAGTTAAAGTAACAAATCTTAACAGTGTACAAAAGGATTATTCTACAGCAGTTTCCTATTTGTCATTTGCATCCCTCATCCTCTTCATCCCTTGGGTTGATTTCCAAGTGGCTTTAGAATCCAACAAGTCATAGCTTGTCTCAGTTATTAAAATTAGTATTTAGCTTTTCTCCAGGAGAGGGGTATGTTGTATCTGTAATCTGGCTAACGAATCTCTCATAGTTCAAATAATTGCCATTTTGTCACAATTAGACATTAAGATTTATCCCTGCTATTTAGTGTCCTAAACTGAAGCTCACTGGTCAGTTATGGATAATGTCATTCTTTTTATCATTGCCTTTGCTCCTTATTAAAATTGTAGCTAATGAAGTTCGGGTTACTTCCTTTGGAGACTTTATATGGTTTTAGAGTTATTTAATTTTATGTGTATAGATGTTTTGCCTGCATGTGTGTCTGTGTATCCGCACATATCTAGTATCTGTGGGCCAGAAGTGGGCATTGGATCTCCTGGAACTGGAGTTGAAGAAAGATGTGAGTTGCCATGTAGGTACTGGGACTCAAACCTAGATCCCTTGGAAGAGCAGCTAGTGCTCTTAACTGGTAAGCTATCTCCCAGGTCCTCTTTGGAGACTTTTTTGTATCAGTGTGCTTACCTCAGATTGTTGGGAAGATGTGGTGCTCACTGCACAAATAAAGAAATGCAATAAGCGGGTGCTTAGTCATCGAAGACATACATGTCCTGCTCTGCCCTAAATGTGTAGTAAGCAACGAAATTAATATTCTAACTACTTTAGTGACACAAAATACAATGTAGGAGACAACTTTAATAGGAATAATACTGTAACAATCTTTTGAATTTTTGAATTTTTGTTTATTTTATGTGTTGTGTATGTGTGTGTGTCTGAGTCTATGCATGTGCATCGTGAGCATGCATGAACCTGTAGATGTTAGAAAATGGCATTGGATCCCCTAGAACTGTAGTTCCAAGTCAGTTGTGAGCTTCCACGTGGGTGCTGGGAAGTGAAGCCCAGGTCTTCTACAAGACTAGTCTTGACCATTGAGCCCCAAAAACTTGCTAATTTTTAACCCTACTGACAAGCTTTATGATACATAAATTCCTCACGTACAGTATTCAGTGCACAGAAATCTTTTGATTGGTTCAAGCAAAGTAAGTTGTGGTCCCCGCATTTGCATTGCAAGTTTGAGTTGCTATTTCCAGGTCTTCTCTCCCAACTCTCTTCTTAAAAACAGATTTTTTTTCTCATACGATATATGTTGATTACAGTTTCCCTCCCTCTATCCCTCCCAGTTTCCTTCCCTACCTCTCTTCCCACCCAGATTGACTTCCTCCATTTCTCATTAGTGGCAAGGATGTTGGATAAGGGGAATACTCATCCACTGCTGTGGTGGGAGTGCAAACTTGCACTGTCATTTTGGAAATCAGTGTGACAGTTCCTCAGACAGTTGGAAATTGGTCCAGCTATACCACTTCTGAGCATATATACCCAAAGTATGTGTCATCCTAACACAAGGACACCTGCTTAATCATGTTCATTACTACTCTACTCATAATAGCCAGAAACTGGAAACAACCTAGATGTCCTCAATAGAAGAACAGATGAAGAAAGTGTGGTACATTTACACAGTGGAGTATTGCTCAGCTGTTGAAGAGAAAATGGCATCATGAAGTTTGCAGTCAAATGGATGGGACTAGAAAAAAGATCATCCTGAGTGAAGTAACCATACCCAGAAAAATAAATATGGTATTCACTTGGATATTAACTATTACATAAATGATAGCCAAGTTATAATCCACAGACCCAGAGAAGTTAAGTATAGAGGAAGGGATGGGGGTGGGGGGAGGACACATGAATCTCCCTGGGAGGGGAAAATAGAATAGAGTTTGAGGGTGAACTGGGCATGGGAACAGGAGGATCAAGTAGGCATGGGGAGGGGAGATGGGATTGAGGGAGGGGATGTGGGAAGAGACAGCTTGAATTGAGGAACACTTGAAGGGTGGTATAAAAACCTAGTGCAGTGGAAACTTCCTACAATACATGAAGGTTATTCCAATGAAAGTCTCCAAATTATGGAGAAAACAGAGTCATAACTGGTCATCACTTGTCACCAGACGAAGTTCCCAGTAATGAGACTGGGTTACATCCTATTGATTTAATGGTCAAAGGGGTCCCATGGAAATTTCCAACCAACACAGGTTGTTGCCAAGAAAACAGGTTGCTTTCCACAAACTGACAGCAAGGATCCGTTGCTGAAGACAGCACGCACACAACTCAGTGAACACAGAGACTGAGCTGGTGCCTACACAGAACTTCACCTCTGTGTCCTAGTGTCTTCGGTATGACAAGGTACTCTGAAGGCTACCAACCGAGTCACAAATCCTTTGCTCTTCAGTGCTGTCCTGCCAGCAAAATATGCAAGAGAAATGGTGGCACAAAGCTTGTGGGAGTGACTGACCAGCCAATGTCTGATTGATTTAAGACCCACTCCATGAAATGGAACCCATACCTGGCACTGCTTGGGTGACTAAGAACCAGAGACTAGATCACCAAGGATCCTAGGGTAAACCAAATACTGCTCTTCAAATGGATATATACATATACATATATATATCATGTGTGTATATATACCATATATACAAATACTACTATTCTAATGGATACACACGTATATATAACATATATGAGTGCTACTATTCTAATGGATACATGCAAATATATCCATTAGAATAGTCGTATTTGTATATACATTTTATATATATATATACATAAAATGACTCCTACTGACATTCTGCTATACTCATTGATCAGTATATTTTATTGTTATTATTCAGCCATCATCAGAGGACCTTCCTCCTACAGCAAACAGGAACAGATGAAGAGATCTAGTTCTTTGATCTCTCTTAGTATTGGAATTTCTAATGATTTTCATTTGGGGGGGATTTGAAATTATTTGGAAGTAAGTTAAGAAATACATTAGTTAAGATTGAAGCTGTTAAAAGATTAACTTTCAAAGATGTAATAGATGCTAATACTGGATTAATCTTGTATATTTATTTTGCTTTCTGGGCCCTGTAGTTATTTAGTAAGTCCCCTAGGTGTATGTAATAATTTAATTGTAGAACTCATTTACTTAATAACCCATAATAGTGTCTGTCTAACTTTTAAAGCCATTGTAATAATTTTGCTGAAATATTAACACATTAATAAAACTTCATTCTTTTTTATTGATTTTCATTGAGCTCAACATTTTTCTCTGCTCCCCTCCCTGCCTCTCCCCTCCCCTTCAACCCTCTCCCAAGGTCCCCACGTACCCAATTTATTCAGGAGATCTTGTCTTTTTCTACTTCCCATTAGATCTATGTATGTCTCTCTTAGGGTCCTCATTGTTGTCTAGGTTCTCTGGGATTGTGATTGGCAGGCTAGTTTTCTTTGCTTTATTTTAAAAACCAC
>JAQHUG010000286.1:1370635-1386302 GCA_028555095.1 Dicrostonyx torquatus
TTATTAGACTAATCAGGTGCCTGAAAGGCAAAGCTGCAACAAATCTTTACATTGTTAAACAAATGCAACATCAACAAAAGCAACACATCTTGACATAGTTAAACAAATAATCTATTCCACAGCATGCATATGTCAATGATTACATATATGTTGTGCAACATGTGTCTGCCTGGTGCTCTGAGAAGATAAAAAGTGGGCTCCAGATTCCCTGACACTAGAGCTATAAGTGGCCATGAGCCTCCATAGGAGCCTGAATCCTCTGCAAGCAGCAAGGACTTTTTTTTAAAAAAAGATTTATTTATTCTTACTTTATGTGTACGTGTGTTTTGCACTGATGTATTTACATGTGTGCCCGGTGCTCACAGAGGCCAGAGAGGGTGCTGGATCCTGAAACTGGAGTTACAGACGACTGTGAGACATCATGTAGTGAAGGAAACTGACCCTGGTCCTCTGTAAGAGCAGCCAGAGCTCTTACCACTGAGCCATCTCTCCAGCCCCTGCTTCTCTGCTCTTAAACTATCTAGAATCTTCTTCTCAAGGTGCAATGCCATCTACAATAGCTGGGTCTTCCCACCACGGTTAAGATAACCCCCACCAAAATGTCCGGAGGCCAAAACTAATCCAGACAGAGCCTCCACTGGGATTTCCTTCCTCGGTGACTCTGGCTGTGTCACACTGGCAATTTAGAACCAACCATCACAGGCGCCTATGCCATGGCATGGTTCCTATCACACCTGAGAGTAGGGAATCTTAGTAACTATCTTAAGGGACAGTTATATCTCACCTTTTTAACACAGAGAACACACAACAGTAATTAATAAAATAGCATCCAGTAATTAATAAAATAACACTAAAAGGTTATATTACAAATAATATTTAGTCCTAGTTTCTAAGGCCTAGAAGATGAGAGAGAAAAGAGTAGACATAAAAACTCACCACAAAAGAAAAATATGACATGACCAGTTCATATAATAGAGATTATTTTTCTCAGTTACAATTTCTATCTGATATAAAAGCCACGTAGTGTCAATTTCTAGAATAAAAAAAAACTAAAATTGTGGAAAAATTATTCAAAGACTACTGGTATTTTGTCATTTAAATTTGTTACATTTGAGTCATTCAAGTCTCTTCGTCTCCTCATGAGCCACATATGCCCTCCTCATGACTCATAGTAGTTTTCTTTGCTGGAGTGACTCACAGAAGCTGGGTCGTGAGAGAAGGTGAAAGATGGGCCATATTCATCTTCCAAAATGCCACACAGCATTGGTCACTAATAGCGGAGTGAGTCACTCCCCTTTCGTGAGAGTGTCATTGTCCTACCTTTCCAACGGATTTATAAACACCGTGCAGATGAATCGCACCGTGTGTGCTTCTCTATCCTGAATGGGGTTCACAAAAACCTTCCTTGCTGCCGCACTTCACGCCATGACCGCCACCCACCAGGCAGTTTATGGAAGGGATAATCTAAATCTCAAAATCATTCTGACTCTGCAGATACTGCTGCATTTGAAGAGCAAAATCCCAACAACTTTATCAGAACAATAGAAAGCAAACTAAACTAAAAACTGGCCTAGAGCAATATATCTGGATAGTCAAAGTGTGATAAAAACACATGTTTATACCTAGTGCTCCTTTCGGCTCTGCAAAGTGGCTGCATCTTTCCACTAGCCTCTCTTTCTTTTTCAACTTGGCACCTGTGAAAGCAAAGACAGCGTCTTCCCACAAAACTAATAGTTAAGGGAAGTGAGTTCTAGTTTCAGTTGTATCATGCAGCCTTATGGGATTCAACAGCCAGTGTCTATAAAGTGGTCTTGGCATTGGATGTATTAGGTGCCACTCCAGTCCCAATATGTTCTGGTCCTAACCTTGAAGGAATCTTACTCCCTTCCAGGACACAGAGATATTCAAATCTGGCTGTCGTTTTCACCTTCCTCTGGTTTACCATCTAGGCCAAGGTCAATCCAGACAGTAGGGCTGACCTGTTTTTCCCTTCCTTGATTCTTGCTGGAACAGGTCAGTTAGGATTCTCTATTCTGATAGCCCCACAATCTTTGAAGTAAATAATAAGATGGCAATAAAACTTTCATTTCTTTTTATCCTGCTTTTAGTGGTTTTTCAAGTGAGAAAATTGATGACAGATAAAAGCCTCATCAATATTGCAGGCACATAGCCCTCAGTAGATACAGATTTCAGTGACTGTGGGCCTTCAATATCTCAGCTGTTAATAGAAAATAAAAATGGTTGGACCTCGAATTTCTTTTACCTGACCCTCTAATATCTAAGGGCCTTGAAGTGAATAACTACCTTCACTTGCCCTTCCTTGAGGGCAGAGGGAAGGTCCACTGACTCAGAAAGGAGAACTTGGGGGCGGGGCACTATTGCTATGCTCACAGCCCATGAAGGTATGTGCCCAGCTTTACCTCCCACCACCTTTGGGAAGTAGGTGGTGGGGACCCAGGCATATAACCCAGCCCTGTAGTCTAGACAACAAAGGCTCCTTAGCCCATACCTCACAAGCCCTCCAGCCCAGCTAACCCAGGAGTGGATCTGAACCCAAATACAACAGAATGGTTTGACCTTGACCAATTCACTTGTTCTTCCTGGACTTAGCATCTTTTAATTAAATGTATAAGCTCAACCACACATGTACACAATCCAAATGTTAAGAGGAAATCTATGTTTCCTAAATCTCCCTCTCTTCCCCCTCCTCTCTATCTTTTCCTCTCTCTATCTCTGTCTGAGAACCTTTCAGCAATTATAGGACAAAGTACCACCTCTTCACAGCACCGCACTCTTTTAAAATAGATAGATGAAAGAAAACGTTCTGATTGACTTGCAAGTCACTATCCTGCCCAACATTAGTATTAAGGACAACAATATAAATAATATTAACTCAGTTACTGCTATGATTTGAAGATGTGTGTCTCTCCAAAAGTCACACGATGAAAGTTAACTCCCAACATGACAGCATAGGTTTAACATTCATAATCTGAACCCCAAGAAGTGCCCACAAGTGATACTTTGGGTGTCAATATCAAGACACAAGTGGAAGATTCCACATCTAGTCTCATATGAGCACGCACAGCGCAAACACAAGGGCACTGAAAGTATTGTATAAAGTCACCTTCAGCTTGTATGTTTTGCACACATGCATGAATTTCATTTCAAGACACAGGTCCCTTTCCAGAGATTTCATAACATACATGTGGAAATTCTGAAATCCAGAAAGTAAGTCCAAAAATATCAAGTCTTCTGGCCCCAAACATTTCTGGAAAAAGGTTCTGAGCCTGTAGTAGGGGGACATAGAGGAAGTAATTACTTTGTGAGCTCTCTGCCCTCAAGAAAGGGGTCAATGCTCTTAAAACAGAAGGTGAAGGTACCTATTCCTTTTTTACCTTAAATCTTTTCAATGGGAAGATATTGCTGGAAGGTGCCACCCATGGGAAAGACCCTCAACAACCCAAATGAACAGGTGTCACGTTCCAGAACTACTAGAAATACATTTCTGTTGTTTGTAAAACAACCCAGTCTGGGTAAATAGTTGTAGCTACCTTAATCATCTAAGACAATTACTGAGAACTTCTGTGCATTCATTTAATGCAATCATGTCAATGGGTCTAAGCTGTGAATGGATTCCCTGGCAGTCCCCATTTCACAACTGAGAAGCTAAGCACAGAGAAACAACTATATGGCTTCCCTGTGGTCTGCTTCATGACTGCAAAGTTCCAGGTGGTGGTTGATGAGGAAATGCAAATGTAGAGTAAATGTACAGTGGTCAGATTCACCAAATGCAAGCCCAGCTCACCCTGCTGTCTTTGAACTTCAGCTAAAAAGTGAATAATATTTAATACAAGTGTCACCATGAAATATTTGGAACATACCTAATTTAAAAAAAAAAAAAACTCATGCGTTGTTTAACTGAAATTTAAGTTTAGGTACATTCCCTGCATTTAAATTGACTCTGGCATAGAGACAAGGCTTATGGGGGATATCCAATGGGAATGCAGTGGAAACAGTATCACAAAGAACAAAGAACCAGAAAGTACAGCGTGGGCCCAACAACCTCATTAAACAGCAAAGTTCCAACTGCCCTATCTCAAAAAGGTCCAGGCCAACTACCAATGCTGTCGCTCTGGACAACGAGATGCCAAGACCTGCCTGAACATTTTATGGGATATAAACCTATTTAAACCACAGCCAGTGGAAAACTACAGGGATCTTATGGCACTATGCCTTCCAATCTTTCTTTAAAATCCTATTTTTTCTGAATCTGGCTCTTTTGGGAACCTTGACTGGAGGCCTGAGGTGACAAAAAAAAAAAATGAAAGGATGAGAATTGGGTCATTTGTTTTTATGTTTAGAATTGATTTTTCCCCACAAATATTCTAATAAATAGCACCAATGTTTTCCAAGGTCAGGAGTAGAGGTGAGGGTAGGGGAATGGAGAAGATACAGAGAAGCCACCAACAATCACCAAAAAGACTGGAGCCTCCAATTTCCCTGTAGCCTTCAGTCCCAGCCTGACCCCCAGCCAGGAAGACAATATTTAGCATTGTCTCATAAGACATATTTGAACACTTATTTAAGTGGTCCAGGACCACTGAGGAAAAATATTTTGGAAGAAATCTCTTAGAACATTTTGGTAGCTTCTCTTTTTAACATTAGATGATGTCTGTTTTTATGATCAGGATAAGTTCATCTGTATTCCCATAAAGCCTTACATCACCAAAGTGAGTCAGCAAAAATCATCATCTTTCCCACACCTCCGATTTACGGACAATCATCTCAGCACAGGCACCCATTCCACAGGCACAAAGCATCAGAAATCTTTTTTTCTACACAAGGGCTACAGAGAGGAAGAGAATCTTAGCTTGAGCAAATCCTGATGCTCAGAATAAGGATAACTATGTACAGGCTTGGCACATGACAGGAAGAGAAGGGTCTTAGCTCTGTGACAGGGTGATTTGATTCAGCCAGATTTGCCAACTGAGAATTACGTCTAAGTGTTTTGGAGGAGAGGTATTCAAATTCTGCCTCCCTCACTTAATAGATTTTAATCTTCCTCTCTGTCATCTTTGAAATGTAAACGGTACTAGTAGCTGTCTCACAATGCTGTAAGGAGTTCATGAGCTTGAAGCACAGTGCCTGACCTAGACAAACAGGCAGTGGCTATCACTACTGCTGTGAATGTGGGTCACTGAATCTAGACAGTGTACCTCTCTGTAGCCCTTGTGTAGAGAAACAGATTTCTGATGCTGAGTCATCCCCCTTTAAACAATGTAACTGCATCTCAGGTACCAGAAAGGCTGGCAGGTATAGCCACTGTAGAGTTGACTTGTTGTATGTAAATGTGTATAGAATCATATCTCAGTGTTAAAAAAAAATTGGTCTTATAGTTGCAATTAATGCATTTCTCTTTTTAAAAAAAAAATCTAAAAGTTACATATATTTAAATATTTAAAATTGTCTAAACTAATTACTGACAGAAAATACCTTAAGCTATTTCTTCATAAGCCTGTTTACTAATAATTAATTAGAAATAGGTTTAATTTTGAAAGAATTATCATCTCTTTGTCACCTAAATGAGTGCTTACATTTTTCACACAAAACTAGACTTAAAATTAGATTTTAAGACAAAAACAATCCTCTGCCTTTAATAGTGCCATTTAAAATGCAAATTTTGTTGCAGATGAGGAGAACTAAAATTTTCATAGCATAAAAATAAATGGAATTCCGGAGTCACTATCATATAAATAGGTGTCCATCTGGCCAACCCTAGGCTTGCCAAATTTCTGCCTTCAATTTTTGTCCCCAAATTTAACAAGTTTAAGCAGTGCCCTCTTGTGGCCTACACGGTCACTGACAATCTGGAGTCCGGTCAACTTCATCTATGTTCACTGCATGGTTTGTTTTTGCATCACATATTTTATATTTGCTGGAGTAAATGGGGAAGGGAAAACTACAGAGCCCTGAAATGAACGCTTGCGCTTGAGAGTACAGATGGAGCCCGCTTTGAAGTCTCACAGCATCACTGACGTGGGGCTGCGACTGCTGTTTCTCATCTAGGAAGTGTGTTTGCCTACCAGGCCAGGAGAAGCTTGGCCCAGAGCAGCTCATTAAAAGAATGGCTGCCGGCAATTGATTGTTTCAACCACAAAGTGCTCAGAAATCATCACATCCGATCTACCTATCTTCAGCTGAAAAGCTTCAGATCCCAAAGAATGCAGAATGAAGTCAGGCTTGGTGGCACAGGCCTTTAAACCTAGCTCTCAGGAGGAAGAGGCAGACTAGAGAGGGGCGGGGATTCAGAATGAATGAAAGTCCTATTTTGTCTACACTTAACCCATATTTCCTGGTAAATAACACCACACTCTTTGAAACTCTGCTTTTCTTTTCTTGGTTCCAGAAATATTTTTGGAGCAGTGATCCTGTGCTGGACATGGAAAATACATCAGCACTGGAAATGGATACTGCCCTGTGGTCAACAGCGGGAAGACAAGCATGCAATGAGTCATGTCATGCTGGATGTGGAAATCGCTGGAAATGAAAGTGACAAGAAGAGTTTGTGTACGTTAGGGAGGTGACCCGAGAAGGAATTTAGCAGATTCAGGCAGGGTGGGAAACTATTTCAAATAAGAAAAACAAACCCTACCAGAGCTGGGGCCAGAGAAGGACTTGACTCTTCTGGGAGCTGAAAGAACTCAGTGGAGCTGGTGAGGGTGGCAGATTGGAGGTGTAAACCAGGTCAGCATGGGCCGGGGGCTCAGGGGGAAAAGTGCTTCTTAAGTTTGATTGGCAGACCCCAACACACACACAAACACACATACGCAGACACACACACACACACACACACACACACACACGGGTGGGGAAGAAACCAAGTCATAGAGGGCTCTGTAGACTACATGTGGGCTTTGAGCACTGTCTTAAAGGCAATGAGAATTCAAGAAATGAGTTCATGGCTAACATGACAGAAATATATATATGTCACATTGCATGTGAAGACGGATTGAAGAGAAGCAGTAAGCAGCTAGGGCAGCACAGATACATCAAATGGCAACAGTAGTGTTCCAGAAAGAACCACTGCTGGCTAGAATCGGGGGAGGGGCATGCTTGAGGAGTTGGCAGGAGGGGGCAGGACTTTAGATATATTTGAAGATGAAGCGGAAAAATTTAAAAAGGTAGGTGTGGCTAAACATGATGCAGCACAGAAACACTTTCCAAATTCACACATCTCATAAATGATACTGAATTCATAAGAGCCAGATTTAGAGGAGGAGGAGGAGGAGGAGGAGGAGGAAGAGGAAGAGGAAGAAGAAGAAGAAGAAGAAGAAGAAGAAGAAGAAGAAGAAGAAGAAGAAGAAGAAGAAGAAGAAGAAGAAGAAGAAGGCAACCTAAGACCAAAACCCTACATCCTTGTAGCTTCCTTCACTCTGACCTCCCCTCTCTGAAGCTCCTGGGGCCCTGAAACTGGGCTTATTTTGGACCAATGGCATTCCAAAGTCAGGCCAGGAGAATCTTCCTTCCTCTTATTTGAGGAGCAAAAGACAGGCAACTAATGCAGAGGTTTCTGCTCAGCATCATGGGTATTCAAGGATTCAAGGAATGGCTTAGGCTCTGAGAACATAAATAGAACAACATTTCCAACATCATATTCAACAGATTAAGAGAAGTAAAAAAAAAAAGAATTAACACATTTTTTGGTAAAGACAGAAGGGGTGTGAATATACATTGAAATATCTTAGGAGACACACAAACCTTGAGAAATGTGCCTTTGATTTCCTGCTTACGCCATGTCCTATGTATCACCCACATTTCAGTGACTAGCATGAACTAAAAATAGATCTTTCTGGCCTCAAAGCAGAAAGAATGATCTAGTCTGTAGAACAAATGCCAGTCTTTCAAATTGTCCGAGGGCTAAAATTAATTTGAATGAGGCACCTCAATCTCTCAGCTGAGAGGAGCATAATTGTGTGCGGGAGGCCAGCTGAGGACATGGCTAGGGAATTTTGCATAGAAGTGTCGGAGGACGGATGGAGAAAACCTAATTTCCATTTACATGGGAAACAAATACAGGGAGGAGAGTGGGGAGTTGGGAGTGTCCTTCGGCAGCTTAATTTAGTAGTTCATTTCAGAGCCGATGAGAAGACGGTGTCTAACAAAAACTGTCTCATTTCTTCTGAGGGTTCTATAACTCTTTATCACCTTAATCCCACAAGGAGGAAAAGTCCTTTTCATTAGAGAGAAAATAAATGTTCTTCCATCTGCTTTAGATGTGCTATTGAGTTAACTGTGCTGTTTTTGGTCCACTTGTCTCATTCTTTCATTTTGGTCTCTAGGAAAAAAATAAGCAAGAATGTAAATCCAAGGCTAGGAAAATAGCTCAGTCAGTAAAAGTTCTTGCTGCACGAACATGTGGGCCTGAGTTCAGATCACCGGAACCCATGTAGAAAGCCAGGTACAGCTGTGTGCATGGACAGTCCCGGGTACAGCTGTGTGCATGGACAGTCCCGGGTACAGCTGTGTGCATGGACAGTCCCGGGTACAGCGGTGTGCGTGGACAGTCCCGGGGACAGCGGTGTGCGTGGACAGTACCGGGCACAGTGGTGTGTGCAGACCACCCAGTGGTGGGAAGATGGAGGCAGATCCCCAGAGCTCACAGGAAACCAGGATACCTTAGTCAGTGGGTTCCAGGTTCAGCAAGAAAACCCTGACTCAAGAAAACAAGGTGAAGCGAGATCAAAGAAGGTACACAATATTGATCTTGGCCTCCACGTGAGCACACACGCATGCTTGTACACACACATGTATAGTGATATTTTGTTTATGATCTAACAAATAAAGTTTGTCTGAAGATCAGAGTGCAAAGCAGCCACACTGGTCAGCCATACAGGCCAGGCAGTGGTGGCACACACCTTTAATCCCAGCAGCTACCCTAGTTAGCCACAGAGGCTGGGCGGTGGTGGTGAACGCCTTTAATCCCAGCACTCGGGAAAAATAGGAGGCTGGATGAGAAAAGAACTTGCTCTCTTTCCAGTCTGAAGATTTCGTAGACGTAAGAGCTCTCTAGTGGTTGGCTGCTTGGTTTCTCTGATCTTTCAGCTTGAACCCCAATATCTGTCTCTGAGTTTTTATTATTTGTGCTACATACATGCACACATTTTTAAATGTAATTTAAAATTTTACAGACTTCATTAGAGATCCACCTTCTCCTTTGAACAGTTTTGCCTCTCTTCCTCCTTTGAGTGTGAAGCCTGAGTGTTCGCTGAAGACTTTCCTGTCTGCTTGCTGACAGCCATCTCAGAGGCTGCTTCCCAGGGGATCCATTAGAATCACCAGACCATGTGATCTCTTATCTATTTTCCCATACAGAGGGGGGAAGAGTCTGGGTGTAGATGCCTAATTATCTTTGATCTTTCTTTTCTGTGGGAATGTGAAGGTGTGGGGGACAAGAAGTTCCACTTAGAAAACATTCAAAATCAACCTTGTGTGGCTACAAACATGACAATTCTTAGCCTGCACATTAAACACTATAAAAATGGGGCATTTTGACAAGTCTAATCTTGCACAGGCCTTACATTCCTTGCACAGAGTGGGGAGAGGGCTCACAAAGCCCCACCTCTCCCTAAGGACCTGTGGTAGTTTAATGTTTGCTGGGTAAACTGGGGTTTCCTGTTCATCAGGACATAACCACTGGTAAGTGGCCCATGCTCTTGTAAGTAAACCTAAAGAAAGTCATGGGGTCAAAATTAAGAAGGAAAGGGACTGAGAAAGAACTTGCAGGGAGAGGACTAAGGAGGCCAAAGAGCTTTTGTGTATGAGGAACTGCATTGCCTACCCGTTACAGTTCTGGAAATAGAGTCATGAGCCTCATAGAGAGGTCACAGTTTACAGTTATTTCTGTGATAAGGGTGTAATAGGGAGCAATTGTGGGGGAAATATAATTCTTGGTTGCAGTCTTGAAACATAGAATGTATACAATATGTAAGGGCAAATATGTAAGAGGATTTTTGCACAGAGAAACCCTGTCTCAAAAAAAAAAAGATTTATACAAGTATGTGTCTGGTATTTGCTTAATGGGCAAAAGTTTGTTCCAGATAAAATGAGGCTAAATGAGGTATGTATATTGTATAAATTATTAACAATCTATAAGGCTGTGTTTCAATGCATTCTCTTCTGTTCTGTGTCTGTTTTGATGCATTAGCCTGATTTTCTCTTGACGCAGCAGGTGAATCATTGCAGTCTGCACATTTTTTGCCTTCGCTGCTGATGCATGCACAGAAGATCTAAGTTTAAAAGCAAAATCCTTGCTTTCTTGTAGTTAGCTTTTCGATTACTTGTCTGTCCTAGGATACAGAAAAGGCATACCAGCTACCTTTGCATGTAAATGTAGAAACAAGCAGAGCAAAGGGACCGATCCTCTCTCACCTTTGAACTAGCACAGGAGTAAGAAGGATGCGTGTGCTGCCTGAATGGACAAGATGTTTGTACACCGCTCCATTGTTTACAGAAACAGTTAAACATTTATTAAGCTGGTTTTGCACTTTCAGCTCTGCAAACATTGCAGAAATATCAAAGAAATTCAAGAATGCCCTTACCCTAAGAAATGGCCATCTATGAGGGAAGATAACTAGCACATCTGATCAGTTAGAGAGCGGCTAAGCTCTGAAGTCTTAAGCTGCCAAGCACAGATCTGCCTTGACTGGAGAGGCCAGTGCTCAAACACCAAGAGTCAGCTTACTTGTTCAACGAGGAACCCACGATGACAGTGTGTCTGGGTCCCATCATGCTTCCCTAGCATTAAGATGACACTTATGAGAGGAAGTTACACCATCAGCTGGTGCAGGATATTTGATCACACTGTAAAACCTAAGACTGTGTTAAAAAGTCAACTTTGTACCGGGCGTGGAACCAGCAATTGAATCTACTGATACTTTAACTGTCTGCACCACCAACCCCCATTTTCCCACATCCCCCTCCAGTACGCCTCCCCAAACAGCCCCAAAGTTAACACATTGTCACTCAGACCGTGGCCTGGCAGGATTTCCGGTCCCACCAGCACTGGCTCTGCTGCTACCACCAAATGTAGTTTTTAATTAATTTTCTATCATTTTATTTACCAGTACAGATTCGGGAGTCAGATGTTGGGGTGAAAACCTGCTAGCTCAGAGAGACCGAGAAGCCACCAGCTAACCAGAGACCCAACAATCTAGTATCTCTCCAGTTGTCCCAAACCCAAAAGGCACAAAACTCCAAGTCCCTCCCTACTCCTTCCTGTGCATCTCTCTATCCATGTTCCTCTCCCAAGGAAAGAGGCAGGCTATTTCTTTGCTCCTCTCTGGATTATACTTTTTCAATTAGAAATATACATGGTAGTGGTCATATCCCTGGGTTTCCTACATGGAGTCCTTCCTACAACCCTTTCCATCTCTTCATTCAGTTCAGAAACGATTCCATCAAGAGCTGGAGAGATGGCTCAGTGGTTAAGAGCACTGACTCTTCTTCCAGGGGTCCTGAGTTCAAGTCCCAGCAAGCACATGATGGCTCACAACCATCTAAAATGAGATCTGGTGCCCTCTTCTGGCCTACCCGTGTACATGCAGACAGAGCACTATATTCATAAAAAATAAATAAAAGATAAACTCTAAAAAAAAGGAAGAAAGAAAAAGAAAGGATTCCGTCAAAAGTGCTGAGGAACAGAATAGTATTTAAAGCTGCGATTTACATAGCACATAATGTGTGTGATAGACCATTCTAAGTAGACTACACATATTATCTCAGAATACCCTTGAGAGGCTTCTAACTACAATTAGCACCATTTTCCAAACAGAGCTTAATGGTGAAGATTTAGCAACTTGTCCAAGATTACTGCCAGCAACTAGAAGAACTGAGGCTTGATCCAAGATCCTTGGCTACAGAATTTGCACACTCAAAACACTCCTTCTTTGTTAGTATTCTCCCTGTCTCTTAGTCACCCACACAGAAATTATCCACTCCCTCCAGACAAGCATTAATAAATAAGTAAGTAAATAAATAAATAATAAAAGTCTTTGGGATACTGGTTCAAATTGGGGCATATTGTACAAAAGCATCTTCCCAGGTCTAGTTTACCCAATTAGTTTAAGCATAGTTCTCTCAAGGTCAGAGATGCCCCCATCAAGTCTCATAACCTGCATTTGAGCTCTGTGACTCACAGTGAGGAGGGAGAGAACTGACTCTCCCAAGCTGTCCTTTGCCCTCCACATGCACACTGTAATATGCATGTGTGCCCATACTCACCTCTCTCTCTCTCTCTCTCTCTCTCTCTCTCTCTCTCTCTCTCTCACACACACACACACACACACACACACACACACACAGAGAGAGAGAGAGAGAGAGAGAGAGAGAGAGAGAGAGAGAGAGAATTTTGAGCCCAGTTCTTTCCAGCTTCGAATGGCATTCATTTGGAAATCGATCCTCACTAACACCTCAGTTTGTATGGCATATATCCTGCTGTTCTTACAGAAGAGAGAAGTTATGAAGGAAAGTTGGAAATGTCTGGAATAGGGGCATTATACAGAAAGCACAAACCCTAGTGGGGCTCTCTAGTGAGGACTGCAGGAAGGCTGTAGAGACTAGACAGCCAGCACAAAAGCCCATAGAAAGGGAAAGCTAGCAAACAACGGTCCCTCTGGTCGACCAGTTGCCCCACTCTTAGGATACAACAACCAATCCTGCTTTCTCTCTTAGTCCAAGATCCCTGGGCTTAAGAAAAAAAATCTACTTATCTCTACCTGCCCTCAAAATACATCTTTTCTTCCCCAGGACCAATCTGATAAAAGCCTGAGAGCTCACAATTTCATATACAATGATTTGTGAGTGCTGGTCTCGTGGCTCTCAGGCACTGCTAATATAAATAGTAAAATCTCAAGGGCTTTCCACCTGTGAATGATCTGGTTATCAGAGCAATTTATTCTGTGACAGACACTGCAGGATGACTTCTCTGAAAACACAACATGGAATAAAGGGCTTCTGTTTGCACAGAATACCATGGCAACTGACAACTGCATCCCAATAGAAAATTTTTTTAAAGAGTTGAAAGGATCAAACATTCTCCTGAGAGCCTGTGAAAGTAGAGGCACTTTCTCCTGGCTTGTACTGTGGGACACAGGAAGCCAAAGCCGAGCTGTAGTGACTCAGGGTGGCAGGTTTGCAGGGGGTGTGCAAAGAGTGGGGAAAGAAAGGGAGAAGAAAAGATGACTGGCTCAACCACTCGCATCCATGTGTCAATCAAGACAGCTAGGGTGCGGTACGGGACGGGCGAGCCGCTGTCTTTTCCTGTTTCTGAGAGGAGTAGCTTGCACTCGTGTGATCCCTTGCTTCCCTCTGGTGGCTTTATACCTCTCACTGCTGTCCAACAGGCCAGCACCGACACTAAACTGACCTCATGAAGTCATTACATCAGCAGTGGAACTCAGTGGCTGATGTCAGAAAGCAACTCTGCTTGCCGTTCTTGCTTATTTATTTCAACCCTCTCTTTAGGACGGATTGTTTCCACATAAAACTAAAATAGATCACACAGCTCTCAGGCACTCTCACGTAACCAGAAGACTTCTGGCAATGTCCTGCCACTAAAAGTTACTGTCTGTCAGAGATGGGAATGACCTGCCTGGAGCAATAGTTAAAATAGCAATCTTCAGGGCTCAGTGGTAAAGTGTATGCTTAGCATGCAGGAGGCTCTCTCTCTGGGCTCTGTTCCCAGAACTCCCAGGATCACCACCACCACACACACAGACACACACACACACACACACACACACAATTCAATCTTTGTTGAGCCTTCCATCTTGGTTAGGCCATGGGAAAGTACACTTAGCGAGCCTCACCTCTTTCCACCCCCTCCTCTGACTCCTGGCACCAGTTCACTTAGGTGCCTCCGGCTCCTATGATGAATTCCCCTTAAACCTTCTTTACTTTTCCTAATCTTCTATGCCAGGCATCTATGGACTTTCTATGTAGATAGTAGATTAGAAGCTGAAAACATGGGTGCAGCACAATGGAAGGGCACTTGCTTAGCCTGCAAGGAGACCATGGGTACAAGTCCCAAGACCATGAACAAAAAAAGACAAAAGTTAAAAAACTAAAATGAAGCGTTTCAGTCAGTCAAGTCATTAAAATACCCACTTTGCACTCTGATTTGATAATTGTTTACTAGATCTCTACAGTATAAAGAATAGTGTATAAGGTCTGGGATGCAGCACAGTGGTGGATTGATTACTGAGAATGCACAAGTGCTTAGGTTCAATTCCTAGCAAAACACACACATACATCTACACACATGTTTTGTGTGTGTATGTATACATGTTATATATGATATCATATATTGTAATATATAATTATAATATAATATATAGTAATATTACTATATGTATACACACACATGTATGGGTGCACAGATATATAATTAACCAGATCACAAGACCACATATACTAAAGGCCATACTGGTCCTAAGGGCAGTAAGTGCTTTCATAAATCAGCAAAGGAAACTATTCCCTCCAAGAATTGCTGGGAATAACTATAAGAGGAAGTGGGATTTTAATTTGAACTTTAAGACATCATCATAGTAATATCTCAATCTAATACTTAAGATGTGCACTACAAGTCCCTAACACAAACCTATGAGGTAGGTATGGTTACTGTATGCAGTTACAAATTTAAAGAGAACAACATTAGCTAACTTATCCAAGTGCACATAGATGGGGAAAGAAACAGCAAGGATTCAAAATCAACACTATCTAGTCCGGTTCCCACCCTGGGGCGTGCGTCCCAGAACAGGAGACATTTGGACAACTGCTTGAACCAGAAATCGAAGGGAGGGCAGGCAATTGAGGGACACAGTGTGGACTATTTCACTGAAGAGCATAATCTCAGTTATATCAGACAATAGGAGAACAATTATCTCCAGCTGTACGAAACTGTTCACAGAAGGGCAAGGGCACACCGTACAGATAGTTCTCCATTAGCATTTGCCCACTTTCAAGTGCTAATAACATGGCATATTGTCATTATACTTATACCTCTGTGTGTGTGTGTGTCTGGAGATTGAACTCAGGTGTAAGTGGGTTTTTGTTTGTTTGCTTTTATTCTTTACTCTTTGCTTTTTGGGTAGCCACCACCCAGTTCCCAAATAAATATACAGAGACTTATTCTTACTTATGAACACCCGTCCTTACCTTGGCTTGTTTCTAGCCAGCTTTTCTAACTTAAATTATCCCATCTTCCTTCTGCCTCTGGGCTTTGACCTTTCTCTATTCTATATACTTCTTAGTCCATAGCTGGCTATGTGGCTGGGTGGCTGGCCCCTGGAGTCCTCCCCTTTCTTCTCTTCTCACTCCTCCCTCTTTTTTATTTATTCTGTCTAAGAGCCCTGCCTAATTCTCCCTCCTGCCTAGTCATTGACCCTTCAGCTCTTTATTAGACCAGTCGGATGTTTTAGACAGGCAAAGTAGCACAGCTTCACAGAGTTAAACGAATGCAACATAAAGAAATACAACACATCTTTGCATCACTGAACAAATGTTCCACAGCATAATGGAGTGTAACACATCTTTAGCCAATGTGCCACAGCGCTCAGGTTCTCATGTGTGCATGCCAAACACTTGACCAATGGAGCCCTCTCCCCAGCCT